>JAGFNK010000437.1:0-43553 GCA_025769875.1 Russula earlei
TCCCTACACTCCCTATCCCTTTGTAATATCGCTCTCGCCCATCATTGACTCCCCTTCATCCTGCTCTTGCCCCTCTGTCATTGTCTATGGACCAATGTCCTCACCCCGCCATGCACCTATACATGGACCCTGATGATGCATCCTCCAATGTCATTGCCATCTGAACCAAGGGCTCACTGCCCACAGCCCCTCACCCCTCATCCGAACTGCACCGTCCCACACTTGTGGACCCTTAGTTGGAGGAGTAGCATCCCTGTAGTTTGTAGTATTTAATGCCCAATAGCTACCATCTCAAACAGAGGTGGACATTTGCCGCCTCCTGGTCCCACAGCAATTTCCAAGGATGACATGCTGATAAGGCATGTACAAGTGTCACCAAGCACATTGAGGTGTAAATAAATTCATTTAAAATATTCTGAAGTCTATGAGTGAGAGGTCAGGTCAGTCTGATGTAAAGTCCTTGTGGTGCTTGATGTACATTGTCATCTGAGCCCAATGGGTGTTGCTGAATGCAGCATGTCCGAAATGCAAAATGGGAACTGTTGTAGAAATGAATTGAGTGACATGGGCCAGTAAAGTGAAATAACAGTAGAAATTATGGCTGAGAAAGAGCAGATAGGGAAACGAAACACAAAACACAAAGTTTTGAAGGATTTGCATCTGAAATGAATCACCTGTGGTATGGCCACCATGTTCGGCCTTCTGGTGACCTTCCCAAAATTGGTCATATTGCTGACTCAGCAGCAATCAGATGCCTCTAACTCATCAACCAATCACTGCCAGTGTAAGAACTTTTGTTTGAGGCAACACTGGACATAGTTCTTACTGCCCAAATCAACTACACAGGCATTAATACTCTAGAAAGTTCAGAAAGTCCCCTGTGGCCAACTTGTCAGGGTGGCCAACTACCTGACCCCATACAGTAATTACAAGAATAAAATGCTTTCGAAAAAAAAAAGAAAGTCAGCAGACATTTTCATCTATTTTTTGCACTCCGATTCAACCTCCTTTGGATTCTACCAATGAGATAGAGCATCTGGAATCGAGACTACGAGTGCGAGTGAACGTCCGTGCAACCCTGGGCGTACCTTTCTATATATAGTTTTCTACACGACCCTGACAAACCCTGTCACAACCGTGCACTCCTGAGACGAGATTGCAAGGCAAAACTGCAGGACGCGACGTCCTACGATGGAACTCAAATTTGATAGTGGACCGGTTGACCAACAACTGCGACGCGCTGTGACGAACTTACCACGCCTCATCCATGAACTTACCACGCCTCATCCATCAGTGAAAATACCTGTTTCCTAAGCAGTTGATTGACGGTTTGTCTTACGTAATATGAGAACAAGCTTCCCACGTGCATGTGCGGAGTTTTTCCTCGAGGCTGTCTCGGGCAAGGCCAAACCGGGAAGTGCCGACTATATCCCCATCACGATCTCAAGCCGTTGGAAACTTTCACCTGCGCGGATTGTACCTATGGCCATTCATCAGAACCGCGGTACGCTTCGGCGTCGATCCTTATTCCGCCGATGCTCTGCCATATCCGCGCCTTGGGACGTCCATTTGTCTGAAATGGGCCTTGAAATATTCGACGCCATCGGGGTCGATCCTTGGGGATCTCAACCGAACGATGAATGTCCTGGTGGATACCTCACCCGAGGAGCAGTACTTAGTAGGAAAGCATTCGGAATGTGCGATATAGCGAAGTTATCGCGATTCCCACCATTGGTGCCTCGCGTTGTGTCGGTCCTGATGGCAGTGATTGTCATGATAGCGCCTCTTGATTGGGGAATATATGTATTTCATATCGGTGTTATTGTGCGTCGCCTTGAATATTGACGTGCTCCCGTCGATTGTGGCATCCAGTTCTACTCACATCAGATTTTTTCGAAGCAACAGACTATTGGAAAAGGCAGTAATAGAGGAGGCTCGGCCCTATAATCTCAACACCGTCTACTTGGCCTTCAACAACTCCCAGGGAGCCGGGAACTGACCGTCATCCTATCGAGAGTAGAGTTCGACACCATTAGCCTAGTCGAAAACCTCCCGTCACTGCCCTCGACCGTGCCACCTTCGCCACTGCTATACTCCATTCCATTTATCAGCAATCCCAAGCTGGCCTCTTTGTGGAATGGAAGGACGGAAGGCACCGCCCGGGATTTTGATCGCAACGAGTTAGCTCTGTGCGCCAATCAGTCGAGGAGTTTGATGTTGAGAAACATTTTGAATGTGGCGTTCATCTCACTCAACTCGTGTCTGATGTTACAGTATTGATTCTTTGTAGACGGCGCTTGACGCGACTCAATTTTTTAACGCTACGTAGGCGTGTGACTAACGAATTCCCATCGCTCTCAAGCTAAAGGGGATGGGCACGGCGAGCCACGCGACATGTCGCGCCCACCCTGAATGTCCATAATTGGTAAGGCGCATTCTGATATGTGTTTCCGACCTCTATTCGGCCCTCTTTAAAGTTATGATTCCCCTGATTCTCTCCCCACAGACACATCACACGGAACTCATTTGATTAACCGGCTCCCTCGCTGCAGCAACGTGCGACGATATTTCTCATAAGTAGACCCAATCCCGAATGATCGTTGGAGCCTAAACTTTGCCTTATCCCTTCCCCCGCGTCTGGTGGTGTTTGAAACGGCCATCATGGGTTTGCTCGCTGATGTCCCTACAGCCGTGACTTCCACTAGCGGCCCATTGTTGGTAGCCAACAATTTTCGTATCGCTTCCTTGTCTATCGCCGCCTATGAGTATGTGACCACCACTACCCTCTCGTAAGCGCTCCTGATTCACTTCCGACCAGCTACCTCGTAACCCTCCCAGCCGAGATTCGGCTATACAGTTCTTCAAGTCGACGTAGGTAAGAAGTCCCAATGCACACATGAAATATCACGACTAAATCATTCGGTTGGATAGCTTGGGTTGTGTATTATTTGTCCTCATTCGGTATGTAAATTACTATTGCTGTTTGGAAGACTGGCATTATATGCTCCATAGGTACACGAGCATGATCACAATGATCGCCAGCAATGTGGGGTTCTTTGATCATCACTTCTCTCCCCAAGTTTGCGGACGCTACTCCAATGTCGCTCCCGTATTCAAAGGTGCGGTTCCAATGCCCTGTGATGCATGGGTGCCGGAGGCTGAGTAATCGAAACTTCCAGTCCTCCAGGTCATGGTGTCACAAGCAATCCTTGGTGTCCGGTATGTCCTGATTATCCTGTTCCAACCGCCGAGTATGACCGAGAAACCAAGGGCATATAACATTTCCCTGCGTAACGTCTGGGTAAGGCGTATCATTGTACCCGTATATGTCGTCGTGGTTGGGGTTCGTTGTCGTTGCCATTGTTTGATGATTCCTGTCCTCATATAAACCCAGATCCAGTGGTTCGCTGCTCTAGACAAAATTCGTGAGTGCCACAGTTATGCTATTGACGACTTAAGGTCTCACTGATACCGCTTCAGCTGTGATGGTGAATGTGCGTATACCCCCTCCTTCTATTTCAATATATGTATTCAAGGTTTTGTGTCCGTCTGATCAGGGAAAGTACGTTCAGATCCCCCAATCTTACAGCCAGCCAGTCATCCTGAGACCAAAACTTTAGTTGCGGGACGGCTGTTGGCAATAAGAAGTATTCGGTCTTGGCCTGGCTGTTTTACTTGGCTGCCATGCTATTCGATTGTCTCGCGCTATCCATCTCGACAGTTTTTCTTCTCAAGATGAGGCCCGCCGCAATCCCTGGGTTCACGTAAGTCACAACGCTCAACACATGATGTCAGCTCTGACACCTTGCAGCGCTTCAAAACTTTTGGGGATGTGAGTCGGCTTTCTGGTAGTGGAAGCGATAAGGCTTACCCTCTCGACCAAGATTGATATTTGATGGTTTGGGATACCTTGTCGTGCTTACGGGTAGGCTTCATCGACGACGTCAATCCTTGCCTAACCAATCTTCGTACAGCCGTCAACTTGATGAACGTCTTCCTACTTCGAGACGGAACTGTGGTCACTGGAACAGCGGGGTATTGCATTTATTTCCTAAGTCGTCTCATCGGGTCTTAATGCGTGGAATTAATAGCGTATCTCTCGGATATGCTTTCACTTGGATCATGAGTCAACGGATTCTTCTTCACCTCCGCAGTACGTTCCCTACCATGCCTAGACCTGGCCAAGTGACTGAACAGACTTAACAGAGGAAAAAGCACGACAACAGTCAGTCTACGTATCGCAGCTTCCGACATGCACCCCCGTGCAAGTCTGCGTTGAAATGAAGCACATGAGCGACGGCGAGGGGACCGAGACGACAGACCTACAAACTAAATCATACAACCCCCCAAGTGAATTCGAGAAGTATTAACCACGGAACAGTCGGGGATCCCACGCTGTCAGATGAGAAATGTATCGGTCCCAGTCATCGTTACGCCTCTCGGGATTTTTCCAGCACCCGAAAGGGAGCTATCCCCACGTTGCCTCTCGCATTTGCGTGCCATTACTTGGGTCTTGGGTGTTTATGTCTTGCTATCTTTTATAGTTTAGGGTATCTAATTTGGACTATTTTACTGGTGCAGTGGATGCCGTGACATACGCTCATGCGCTCATGAATTGAATAATGTGGCAGATTTCCGCCGGCCAGTCGGCTGCGGAGATGGAGATGGCGTGGGTGAACACCGCCTAACTCCGGATACGCGCGGGGCTCCTAGCGCGTTACATAGAATTGAACCTTTTTTTCATGCTATCTAACACTTATTCCGAGTATTTACTACCAGAATAAAAACGCTTTCCAAAAAAAAAAAAAACTCCGGATACGCGGGCGATGCCAAAATGTGTAACCTGTAACCTGTAACCAGTGGAACGCTCCTATTGGGGCAAAGGTGGGGGTACGATCGTGCCTTCGATGCGATGTTTCAGTTATTTTCTTTGGAATTTTATTTTTACTTGACGGGCAGATCTAGCGGTCTCAAGTCCCTGGCGACTCGCATAATACGATGTAAAGACGGACGCGCATGAATAAACCTCACGATCATTACCGTCAAAATAACGAGGGCTCCGAAAAATTTCCGCACAACTCCAGTAATGCTCTTGTAGCACACGCCTGGATCCTTTTGTGGATCACTTCAGGTTGTGCAAGAGGACCTTACCTACTTGCTTTTCCCACTTGCAAGGCTAGTAGAACGCAATGTAATGATGTAAGGAAGGGGTGCCAAAAAATCGTTGTTCAACTCAACTGGCGCAGCTTTCCACTCCATAGACACAAGCCAATTCAGAAAACGATGAAGGGAGTGGTGTTGAAGCAGAGTCGCAAGCCAGGTCACGTGCGGCCGGCAAACATATATAATATTGTCCTGGAATACTCGGAAGCTTGGACACTCACCCGCGAATGGGGCACGAAGCGAAGTCGTAAGAGGGAAGAAAGTAAAGCAGGAATCCTCGTGGGCAAAGTAATTCAGCTGCCAAGTTGTGCACGCCACCGCCTCATCTCGCCATCTTTGGCACTGACCGGTCTGTTGTCAGAGGCCATACCTATTGTTAACAATTAGGGGGGAAATTAGATTATGGGGATGACGCACATCTCAATCCGATTCTTCTCCTGCGCTGATGTCTCGAGGTAGCTGGGTCCTTTTCACGACCTTGTACATAAACACCGGGTCACCCACTAGGATTGCCCAATCAAAGGTAGCACAGTCACCACCTGCTTGGGAGCCGCTACGTGAGTGAACACTGTATTCGTCCTCAAGTCTCTGTGTGAGAGGTTCTAAGCTGTTCGCCTGGTGACTAAAGCCGAAACCAATTGACGTGAAATTGGCCTTGAAGGTGCTAGGCGTTTCCTTGATACAAGACGTCACTACAAGATTGTTGCGACTACGATGCGTCGGTGTATTAGTGAATGGTAATGGGAGGATCTGCTCGACCGTGACGACAAGTTGTCAATTCAGTCTGATAATTTGGGAATAATATTTTACGAATTACGTCAAGTAACCAAGGGCGTGGGAGTCCATTCATGCCCTTTTCCACTCAAATGATGACAAATGGCAGGTGGACTGCCAGAAGCCCTCGGGTCTCTGTTCGGATCCCCTCGTGTCTTTGCCCAAGTCAGTACAACGCATCTTGCTATAGTCAAATCGTACAGTCTTTACTGTGACTCAACTCCGAATTCTCTGAATTGATTGTTCTGTTATCTGTCATGCTCAATCAACTATGCCTTAGCGATATCATGATGCTGTTGTGGCTCCAGCTTTCATCTCATCGCGTCGGGCGTCCCTTCGCGCGCCCCACTGTATCAGCCATATGAAGTTGGCTCGGGAACATTCATCATGTAACTTTCTGGCCATTCCATGACGTGACCTAGTGCGTGTGCGCCGCATGGTGCCCTCTACCCCCTTACCCATTTTGTATCATCTTCAACGGAGTTACTTCTCCTAACGTGATGTCTGGCGCTCATCCTACCACCGCCTTGCCCTCCATCTTTTACCTTGCTTTTGGTACTGCCTTGAAATAAATCAAAACGCACGAAAAACGACCTTCCTCCCGCCGCTCGACTTTGAGTCTGTGACTCTCCCACTTTCGACCTCGCTATCATTCAGCAACAGGTCTAGGCCCGAACCGTCCCGGGGCATCAATGAGAAGTCGGCAAAGCGGCTGGACTTCACGGTGAATGTTCTATGTGCCTTTTTCTCAGTTCTTTGAGAAGGTGTTGGTTTGGTATGCTCAAGGACACGAACTCGTCTGCGATCTTCACCCCCATATAATGTCTCCCAGTGTTCTTACCCGAAAAGTGATCCTTTCCGGGGTCGGTGTCCTACTATCGGTGCGATTTTTCAATCCCCTCGCGCGAGCCATTATCACCCACATTTCTCAGGAAGCTAAGGATGTTCGAGCGAGCCAAAGCAATCTCACCGAGGTCTCTGAAAGGATGGACTTTTTTTGTTGACGTCTCTCGTGATGACGACGAAGGATATCAAGTAAGACACAATGGGGGCAAGTAATTCATATACAAACACGTCACGGTTGGCTGGACCACTGTTGAGAGAAATCCCTAGGGAAGGTTGTTACTTATCTGAAGGGCTGATATTGAAGATGTGCGTCAGAGGATAGACAAGCTAACGATTGTGGAGGCCCGGATGGCCACTGCAGAGGTTCTGAAAGTCACACAATTCAGTCGGCAGCAGACGGGAGTGGCCATCGTGGATGACGGGGTGGCCTGTGTCGATGAGAAGGTCTCTGGCAGTCGACGAGAGGGTGGCCGGTGTCAAACTTGCTTCTCACTCACGCAGAAAGAACGTCTTAACTCAGACGAGAAGAAGCAACGACAGCTATTAACAAACAATGAGCGACGTAGACCAGGTCAAACGTTTGTGATCCCATAACCTATTCATCCTGAGTGTGCAAGCTGTGTATCTTCGCAGGTAATCAATACTACGGGACCTTCGCACCTAGGTCTCACCATCAGATCCGTCGTCGCACAGTCCGAGAACGTGTCATGGCTAATACGAAAAGCCCTGGAATATCCATTTGACTCGGAGGAGTCATGCTTTTCGGGGTGGCTCCTGGTCTACGACGCGTCATTACCACGAGCCTTTGCCTGATTGACTGCATACGTGCTTGCTGTGGTGACCTCAGGGAGGTTAGCGGCACCTCCCTCTATTACGTCGCATCCTGCGGTTTCTGGACCTCGCAGAAAACCTGGCTATCAACAATCAGAAAGAAGTGAACGCCACTGGCGGCTACCTATGTGATACCGCTAGGGACAGCAGTGAGCGCGGGACACCCCGAGATGCACAAATGGTTTATCAGCGCGGTGCAGCTGTAGATGTCCGAGGCTATCACGAGATGACGCCGTTATGCTGTGCATCTGGTGGGGGGGCATTCCGAAATCGCTAAATGACTACCTGATCGTGACGCAAATCCAACTATCTGCGAGGTCTGTGACGGCTGGACTCCATTGCAACTCGGATGCTACTCCAGCGCCACGCACGGAATAGTACTCTGAGTGGCGACAAGCTTCCGTTTCGACCTGCATCAGAAGACGGATGGATATTCCAATGTCCGAAACAGGGCTAACTCTACGTCGTTGCATTTTGCATCACAGCTTGGGGAGCTCGAGTCGCGCGTGCTGATCGAGCATGGTAAAGACATCGATGTGAATGAAAGACAACGTTGGCAGGGCCCCGTCTCGGTTTGGGAGCGAAAAGGACATCAGACTGTTGTGAAAGTGTTATCAGAAGTCGTTGATTGACCTTGCCAATGGGGCCTCGCAGATGACAGATTTTGTCCGCTATGGTTACCTTGTGAGGAGAGAACATCATCACATCAAATTTCCGTAAGGACCAATTTGAAATTACGAGGGTCTTGCGGCTGCTTCTCGGGCCTCGCTTGGTTGAGCCGGCTCCCGGGATTCGAGCCGGTCCGAGCCAAGCCACCTATCGGCTGCACAACGGGGTGCGTTGGGATCACTCTCTGTCGTTCAGCCTCTTGGCAGACTGAAATCCCCCATGAACACCTATGAACCTGTCGTCAGGTCCCCTTTAGCACCGCATATCGATGCTCCCTACGCCACGTCTATCTTCTCGCATCAGTGTGCTGCGCACAGTATCAGGCTAATAATGAGGCTATACTCCAGGATTGCCCGGCATGTTCCATCCCATTGCGAGTGACATCCCTTCTTAACGATGGTCCCGCACCACGACGAAGTTGCAAATCGCCACTGCCCGAATCCCGCTCTTGGCTTGCACGAGGACACCATGCCAAGACATACTGGTCGGAGCAAACCTCCTCCCCTATCGGCTCACTCGGAACTTTGATGCACAGGCAGTCCCTCGCTCCGTGAGGGAAACCAAGCACGACGCATCAAGGGCAAGGCGGGACGCCACCAAGGCACTCAGACGTCCGACCCTGCACCGTCTGTGCCACAGCCGCCCAGTGCGCGCTTGGCGAAGATGACCTTAAATAGCTTCTTTTGTGAACAAGAATGGCTCTTCTAGGGATGGCGGCCCACACGTTCATACACGGGGGGAATCGGGGCTCACGAGTGGGAAGGGGAACCAGCGAGCGACCGAAAACGCACTCGGGTCCCCGCACCACCTGCACCGGACATGGAGACCGTCCCAGCACGTCCCATCCGACGAACAGCTGGCGCCAAGCTGTCGAACAACGTTTCCCGTGAATCCCGCCGCACCCGTTGGTCATCAGGAAACAGAAATCCTTTACGGTGGGTTCTTCGCGAGGCCAATCACAATAAGAAAGGCGCCTAGAGCACTGAATCCGGTCGACGTCCCAGCGGGGATCACAGCGTTCGTGGGAGACACTGGTGCTTACGAGGGAGTACCTGTCCACTGATGCTGATCGTCGCGAGGATGAACATTCGCAAATCCCGCTTGAATTTACTCCATTCATTTTGAGAGGGAGACAAGATTCATGCTGACACCTTCACGGCAGATACAGAACCTCCTGTTACCAATCCCTCGGAATTGACCGCATCTGTTAACAGTTTTCAGACTTTGAAAGAGGAGAAAGATCCCCTTCGATGTGACATCCGCAAGCCTCCCGTGTTGGCAACACAGGGACAATACAAAGGGCAAGGTCAACAAGGGAAGATGGTTCTCCGTCCGCCGTCGAGGGTCATCAGGTTAGGAACGGAATCATAAGAAGTTACTTACCTTCTGCATCAGATCCACCAGCAAATGGCAGGCTCACCACCCACAAAGGTGTCCCTAGAAATTTGAAGCCGTCTCTCGCGGCAACTCCACAGACGTCAAGATATCTTCTCCCCGATGCGAACGCCACTACAGTCTTTAATGTTTCTACGGCTCGAGTGACGCAGCACTACAGTATAATCATTTCCGGTTCTCACATTGGTGGAGATGACCTCCGTCGCATTTTCGATGGCAAAAGTCGCCCTCAAGGACACCACGCGCCATCGACGCAGCGCAACGCGACAGCACCACACCCAATGCAAGGCATTATCCCTCCGGTCCTGCTAGCAAATCTTGTCTTCCTCGCCGCTCTCGACTATCATGTCCGACAGTTCAATTTCGATTTCAGAATCATCATTACCATAGGTGAAGCTGCCGGTCAATGAGACCGGTTCTCAACGTACAATGTTCCGCAAGCGACGGGATGCCGGGTCTCTTTTCCTCCCTGCGTGGCCTGTGTGCCATTTTCAACCGCACGTCAGCTGTACTGACGGGTGACCGACATCAGTGCTGAAGGAACTCATCAATGAGCCACGCATCATCAGCCTCGGGAACGTCAACATCACTGCAGTAGTCTCTGCCTCGGTGTTGTGTGCGCACTGTCAGAGGGTCAGGAAAATGACGGCATGACTTGGAAGACGGCGATCAGAGTGGTGCGAGGGAAATATGTCGTTTTCCCTACCAGGATACTAGATGAATAGCTTGAGCACTATCGTTGGTCCGGCCGAGCTGAGAATGTAGGACAGGACCAGTATGATGATCCCAGCTTTGTGAGGGATACCCATAGCAGCAATCGCACCCAACCAGTGACAAGCGACATACACGACAGGCAGGAAGGGATAAGTTGAGTCTGCTTATAGTCAACTCAGTGGACAATAAAGTAAAATATTTCAAGTGTAGGCTCTGTTGTGGCCACAAATTATATTACATAAGTAGTGACTTTAGTTGAGCATGAAAAATGTGACAAAAAAGGTTCAATAAGGACAGGTCTACTCATTCCGGCACAACATTTACCCTAGCCTGGCTAAAAGTTGTGCCAAAATGAGTAGACCATCCTTATTTAACCTTTTTTGTCACATTTTTTGTGCTCAACTGAAGTCATTACTTACATAATATAATTTGTGGCTACAACAGAGCCTACTCAGCACTTGAAATATTAATATTTTACTTTTATTGTCCAATGAGTTGACTATAAGCAGACTCAACTTATCCCTTCCTGCCCATAATGATAATAGAGGGTTTCAGATGATTTGCTTGATGCCTTGCAAGCAAACAAGATCCTGAAGCTATGACCAGTGATATTTCACAGGAGAACAAGCTTAAGGTTTGTTCCCTTCAACAGCACAGCTTATATACATGAGGAATGCTATATCAAATAGCTTCCTTGAGGCAATGGTGCTGTATCATCAAGGTGTCCAGACATGTACTGCTGATCACTAAGGACTCAGGAGCAGGTGGGCAAGGGTCGGAACAGATGATACGCGGCGAAGGCGGTGTTGAACAGGAGGACGAGCCAAACAACGAGGAGGTACCAGATGGGGACTGGTGGGTGTTGCAAGAGACAGAGGCAAAGGCTGGAGGCCAGTGTAGCGAGAGGGCTTTAAACAAGGCAGTTGTTGAAGAGTACCTTGGAGGCAAGGGGAATCTTTAGACTGAGCGGTCGCAGGGGAGTACCCAGGAAGATGAGAGTATCACAAATGGACAGTCTGATGACTGCCATACTTCATTGGGGCTTATATACAGTGTACAGGGTTGATTACAAAGAGCTGGAACTATTCTAGACCCTTTAGTACCATCCAATAGGACTACAGAGGCATAAACTTGCTTGTGTCAAGTTTCAGGCTTACTGAGCGCATTACTGATCATTGTGGGGCAATGACATCATTATGATGTCACTGTGGAGTCGCTCAGTCAGCCATGATGTCATTGGAGCCTTGATGATGTCAGATGAGTTATGCAACAGTTTCTAAGAGTTGGTACCACTGTTTTGGGTTCTTGGTGGCTGGGTGGCCATGTGGCTGCCATGCAATGATTACCTGATTAGGAAATGGGTGCCTGGTCGTGTTATAGTGCCTTTGCAATAGCGATATCTTGCACCACAGGAGGGGTAGCCCAAGAAATGGAAAGGAGTTGGCAATGTGAAGTGAGAGAGGTCTCTCTTGAGTGAAATAGGACAATATATGGCCAGGACCTGGCCTTGGTTCGTAACACAAGGTGATTGGGGGCTGGGAATGAGGACAAGTCATGGTAACATGAGTCAAGGTAATCAAGTCATAATAAAAGAGTCATATGTGTGGTCAATTCTGGGTAGGCTGTCATGGTTGCCAGTTTGGTCTGATGGACCAGTTCTGTGTCTCTTCATCTGTCAAGCATGCACTCATCTTCACATGCAACAGCATCAATAAGTACTATTCTAAAACATATCTATCTAATGTCTATCGCATCACAATGGGTATGTTCAAGATCATCCTGTAACACCTTCACTTGATCTCACCTGCTAAGTCATTCTAGTTCTCCACCCACAGTTAAAGCTCAAGTATTTCCAACAATGTGGTTGGACATGTTGAGATTATCATTGATTTGGTGTGTTATGACTACCCTGGGACATTGTGATGTAATCACAGCCAAGCCATGTTAACATGTCGGCTCTCATGGACCAGGTACTACCAGCTCATGGGTGTCACTCACATGTTGGATCAGCCTGGACTGGCTCAGCTCAGATGCTGCAGCCTGTGTATGTTACAATGATAAGTTAATTGATGACAATTGGTAGCTCCTAATGACTGTTGAGACTCACTGTTGAACAATCCAGTTCAAGAGTGAGACAGGAGCTTGGAGACAAGTTGACTAAATTCTAGGATGAAGTTGGCGAAGAGCACAGTCCAAATGAGTAACAAGTACCAGAGGGGAACTGGTACCGGTTATGAGAGGTGATCATGGAGAGAGAGGGCCAGGGTGTACTAGATAAGGTGGTCCTAAAGGAGTACCTTCAGAAATGGAGTGCCACAAATCAAATGGACAGTCTGAAGACTGTCTGCTACTTTATTGAGCGCTTATATACTACAAGAGAACTGCTAAATAGGGAACAAGTCATAACCTTGTTATCAAGCACAATTGATGGATGAGTAAGAAGTTGGAGCACGCTTACTGAGCATGCTCAGTCATGCTCAGTAAGCTGCTGAGTAAGAAGGCTCCTATTGATGAGTAAGAGCCTTTACTGTCCACGTGTTCACTGCTTTAGTACACATGCAAAACACCTGATTCATTTACTGTTCATTAGTTTAGGGCCGGTCATTTGTGTCATGAACCATTTCCTGGAGAGGGCCCTTGAAGGACCCTTCCTTATGAGAGGAAACCCAGCCTCCATGGTGTCACCCTGTTCACACGGACAAAAGGGGTGAGTAGAGGTGTCCACAATATCGCGCATGCATTGTCACGTGAGCAATTCTCGGCACAATTGACATACAGCAAGCCCCACTTAATGGCAACCCTTTTAGCAATAAAGGACAGTACTATAGCCTCCCTAAGGACTGTTTAGGACAACTATAAGTGCTCTACAATAGGCACTAACACAATACTAAAGACCCTACAATGTGTTATTAGACTAACTCTAATATCTATAGAACGAACTATAAGACAATACCAAGGACCCTAATAGAATTATGGAAGGGGCCTTATAGGCAACTCTATTCCCTGGACCAAACTACAAGTCCTCAAATGACCGGCCCTAAACTAACTAATAGCAAATGAATCAGGTGCTTTGCATGTGTATAAAAGCAATGAACATGTGGACAGTAAAGGCTCTTACTCATCAAGAGGAGCCTCCTTACTTAGCAGCTTACTGAGCATGACTGAGCATGCTCAGTAAGCGCACTCCAACTTCTTACTCATCACTCTACTGTGCTTGGTGACAAGGTTATGACTTGTTCCCTATTTAGCAGTTCTCTTGTAGTATATAAGCGCTCAATAAAGTAGCGGACAGTCCTCAGACTGTCCATTTGTTTATGGCACTCTCCAACCCTGGGATACTCATTTAAGGACTGTCCCCTTGTGACCATTCTGGCTTCTTCCCTGCATACTTGCTCAACTCTACCAGTAACCATACTGCTCTGGTATTTGCTACTGCCTTGGACTCTACTTCTTGCCCACGCAGTCTTGGACGTTTATCGACTTGTCTTCGAGCTTACCCCTCGCTCTTGAACTGGATAGTTCAACAGTGAGTCCTGACAATTTGAGGACTTGTAGTTTGGTTCAGGGAATAGAGTTGCCTATAAGGCCCCTTATATAGTTCTATTAGGGTCATTAGAGTTGACCCTAATATTTCTATTAAGGTCCTTAGTATTGCCTTATAGTTCATTCTAATGTTATACGAGTTAGTCTAATAACACATTGTAATGCTTTTAGTATCTTGTTAGTGCCTCTTGTAGAGCACTTAGAGTCATCCTGAAGGGTCCTTAGTGAGGCTATGATACTGTCCTTTATTGCTGAAAGGGTTGCTACTAAGTGTGTTACAGCGTCGTGGCCATTGGAGCATTACCTCAGGGTTCAGTGGGGCCAAGTCCCTGTGACTTGGTTCAAGGGTTCAGTGGGGCCGGCTCAAGAGACCGGATCAAGGGTTTAGTGTCTCAAGACTAAGTCAGACAATGACTCAGCCTGCAGACAGAGTTGATCTTCTGGTTTCACAGAAGAGGAGGAGGATGAAAGAGAGGCAGAGGAGGAAGAGGAACACAAGGGTTCCTTGGGGTGTGCTCAAGTCAAGCAGAGTATAAGCCAGCACAAGCAAGTTGTGATTGAGAGAGTATACAGGGCAAGGGGTGTGACAGGAAATGGGACAAAGCTAAGCTTGGGACATTTCCCCAGCTTCTACAGGTGCTTAAATACTGTATCTAGCGAGGCTGTACAGTACCATATGCGGAACAATAGATAAACGGTAAGCCAATGGCAAAAGAAGATCAATCAACAGATGAAACATGGGAAAATAAGGTGACAGCTGTCAATCAATATCAAGGGATGAAATGGTAGTCAAGGGGAAGGGGGTGACAGAAGAGAACAATAGTGGAAGCGGTTAGTGATGAGTCAATGAGGGGTAGGTCATGACAAAGTGGGGCTTGCTGTATGTCAATTGTGCCAAGAATCACTCGTGTGACAATGCATGCACAATATTGTGGACACCTCTACTCACCCCTTTTGTCTGTGTGAACAGGGTGGCATCATAGAGGCTGGGTTTCCTCTAATAAGGAAGAGTCCTTCAAGGGCCCTCTCCAGGAAATGGTTCATGACATAAGGGACAGATGTTAGGGACAAAGTAGAAAGGTGTGGTAAGAGTTTCTTCAGCTTTGTGGCCCAGTCCTGGTCTCAATTCACAACAGTCATTCTCAGTAAGCTGCTCAGTAAGGGGGCCCTAGAAAATGAGTATGGGTTTCTAGTGTCCACATCTTCACTGCCTAGTGCACATGTGAAGCATCCAATTCATTTGCTGTCCATTAGTTTAGGGCTGGTCTTTCTGAGACTTGAAGTATTTGATGGTGAGGAGGTGTTCCTTATAAGGCCCCTTATAAGGTTCTTTTAAGGTCCTTAGTATTGTCTTATAGTTTGTTCTAAGGTTATTAGAGTTAGTCTAATAACATGTTCTAGGGTCTATAGTATCTTTATCAGCATCCAATATAAGGACCTTAGGGTCATCTTAAAGGGTCCTTAGAGGGCCCTTAATATTGTAATTTACTGTTAGATAGGTTGTCACCGAGTAGGGCTTGCTGTATGTTGATTGTGCCTAGAATCAATCATGCAACTATGTGTGCACAATATTGTGGACACCTCTACTCACCCCTTTTGGTCATGTGAACAGGGTGGCACCATGGAGCCCAGGTTTCCTCTCATAAGGAAGGGTCCTTCAAGGGCCCTCTCTGGGAAATGGTTCATGCCATCTTGTCTCTGTAGTCACCTACCCCTTGGGCAAATTGCTAATATCTGGCATATTATTCCACATGCAATGCAGCATATCAACACATGCAGCATGTTGTCTATCCTTCACTCATTTTATATGCATCAAGATGGCAAAGGAGTTTAAGAAGACATTATATTACTATCAGGCTGCGAATGAGTCATCTCAGCTTTTGTGACATCCTCAAATCCCAGAAGGCATCCCTCTTTAAGTGTCTCAGTGAAAACCTCAAAATCATGTGACTTGGGTCACTGCCTCAAAAGTTGAGGTCATGGTTTGTTCTGCACTTTGACATCACCAGAGGTATTGGGGGTCTTCTGAGTCAGACCCCCCATGGAGGAAACCCCCCCATACCCTTCACCTAGGATCCAAGGAGGAGGCCTAGGAACCCAATGCTCTCTTTGGACATTCCCATCCTTATCTGTGGTCTCCCAGATTCTGGGATTGGGAGTAGGCCAAAATACACCTCTCTAATCAGGATGTTTGCCAAGAGAAGAGCCTACAAGCCATGGGAGAACGTGAAGTGGCTTGTTGACATGATGGCCATTGCTGCCTGTCTCAAAAGTGCAACCATGACTGACCTTGACCATGGGGGGGGGGCTGATCTTTTGAACAGATTAGCTCTATAACATGAAGTAAACTAAGGGATGTAATAGAACTTGAGGAAGTGGGTGCACCTAACCAAGATTGAAGGAAGTGAGAAGGACAGGGTAATGCCCATGGCAAGGCAGATAAAGGCAATGAGCATCGATGTGTGCATTGTAATTATCATGGCTTGAAAATAAAAGTTGGAAAGCAGTGGAGAAAATGCTGTTGGTAACCAGTACCAAGAGTGAAACAAAGAGGTGTGCTGCTGGAGGGCATTGGGAAATATAATTGCATCATGATCTACATCATGATCTATCAGACAGTTTTGGAGCAAGCTTAGATGACATAAATTATCACACCTTGATTGATAAATAAAGACTAGGAAAAAGTGTGCATGTGGGCAACAGATACAATGCTATTGACAAAGAGACAACTCAAAATGATAGCATCCAAACTAAACTCCACAAGATCTTAAGAAGAGAAAACCAAGTGAGGTAAGAAAACCAGTACCAAAAAAAACATACAGATCATGAGATTCCACCCTATTTTCAAACCCACTCTGATACCATGTGCCCAAATGGGTGCAAAGGCAAAGGTTGGGAATGGTAAATTTTCAAATCTTCTTGCTGTGCATAGGAGCTACTTGTCTTTTCCTCCTACATCTCAATGATATCCCATGTTTCCTGAAGACTCTCACAACTTCTATCTCTCAAATGTACTATCAAACCCTAGGCCCCTTCATGGCTATATAACCTGTATGAGGGCCTGACTAGGAGGTCAAGTCAAATCTCCTGTCTAGTTACCAGACAATTGATTCTATTCTTTTCATAACTGCTTGACTACCAGTTACTTCTAACACAAAGCACTCAATGAGTCTAACTGTTCATCATCCAACCCGACAGTGGTGACACACTCAGCTGTGGACAACTTCGAAACTCACCCTCCTTTCCAACCCACTTCCCCTTGATCTAAGGCCTTGTTCCTGTACCGGATCTGACTCAGAGCTGGGCACACTCTAGTCAACTCAGTGGCCAGGTTGGCTCCATTCTTCCTCTTCATCTTTCCTGTGCTCCTTCCTCCATGGCCCCAGTCCTAAGCTACCTCTGTGTTGGAGCTATAGGATTATAACATATAAAGACTGTATTGGTTAGTTAGCTAACCTATAGGATTAGGCCATCAGCAAATGACATCCACTAGGTAGAGTTACATTACTGGGATCACTAGTTATAGGCTATGGCTATAACCATAACACGGTATGGTGCCCTACATCAGTAAAGATGGATTTTAGTTTCCATTGGTTTCTCACCTCAGGAAACTGAAAAAAACCAGCAGAAACCAGGAAACTGGGAGACTGGGAAACCCATGTCTGGTTTCCCGGGAACAACCTGAGAGTATCTTTCATGGAAACCTAAGAAACTAACAGAAACCTGTCGAAAGTATGGAAACTGGTAGAACTATAGTATAGTAGGAAAAAAGATCACTGAAAATGGTCAGAAATAGGGTATACATTGTTTCTACTTGTAATTGGAAGTCGATTCGAGCTGGTATGGATCTAAGCCTTGAGGGGACTCTCAGGTATATACAGATCAGCATGGAATGCAGATATCATCGTGGCATCAGCACGATGAAGGGATTCATTGTCACCATTGTTGTCCACACATTCCAGTGCAAGGTGCCAGTGTCGCTCACTCAGACGGTCGATGTGACCATAGAAAACTTGAATTGTTTTCCAGTGTGCTTCATGATGTCTACCAGGTTTCCCAGTTTCTGGGTTTTTGGTTTCCGGAAACTGGGAAACCAGCGGAAACCAACAAAAACCCGGGAATTTTTTTTGTGGTTTGCTGATGTAGCACATTCACTCAGCAACGAATATAATCTATTTTGCCTTTTCAATAAACTACCAATTTTCTACACGATGGACACCTCGAACGGTCCTATATTCGTATCTGGCCTAATGGCCCTAGGCTGCAGGAACGCCACATCTCCCGGTATTGGATAATCGACGCCTGACGAAAACAGCGCAAGCAAATAGGTCCGAATCAGCGAGTGCATCGAGAGAACCGTAAGAGAAAGAAATCTACCTGGTGGCGGATTGGCGGGTGTTGGCACGGCGTCCGAGGAGCGGAGAGACCTGCGCAAGAGGCTAACGAACTTGGATGAGGTGGGCGTACCAGACATTGCCGTGTCCTTGTTGATCGTACGGACCCCTCAAGGTTGGGGTGCGATCGAACTGTGCCACATCCTCACACCACACGACAGACCAACCCCAATTCCACTCGCACTGGCGCAGCCTTTATATCCCAGGTATCAAACCGTTCCATCTGTTATATAAGTCAATTGTAGATTATACACATCGTGCACCGTACATATAAATACTGTCGAGTTCGTTGGGTTTGGAATAGACGACGTGTCCTCTATCTGTATTACACTGGAACAGGATGAGAGGAGAAAAGACATCAGTGATATACACAGTGAGCAAGTCTGTCGTGCTTGTCATGTCCAATCGTGATGGGAAACATGCATGAGTCTTGGAGGTGCTGGTGCTGGTGCTGGTGAGAGGAAAGTCCAGGGGAAGGGATTGCGATGGGGTGATGATTGCGAATATTGCATGCAATGCGGGCAAAGCGATGAAGACCAAACCAAACCGGAGGAGAGTAGAGTATGCCAAAAATCGCGATCAAATACGCGGCCAAATGAGACGCAGGTGCGGGTAGAGGGCCGTCGAATCACGATGACAAGGTCGCTAGATGCGCAATTCGCGAAAGCCGCGCACGTCCACCCGTCCAGTCCCATTGCGTACCCATTCACCGTCTGCGTTCTCACTACCTTGAGTGGTGGCGGAGGCACCGCGAAACCGTCCACCAGGGATCACGATCTTCCCCGCACTACCGCGGTGCCGAGGTAACCCCGCAGCCTTGCGTTCTCTCTTCGTCAGCCGCGGTGGAGCGGGGGCTGGAACGGGCGGTGGTGATGGAGACGACGACGGAGAAGAGATAGGGCTTAGAGAGGCCGTCTCGGATAGTGCCGGTGTGTCCGCATCATCCGCGTCTGCATCTGCGTCCACATCGGCATCCCCGTCACCTTCGCCGTTATCGCCATCAACATCTACATCCGCGTCCATATTTACATCCACGCCCCGCGGCACAGCAGGGAGCCCCCGCGCTGTCCCGCGCCGCGTGCGTTTCGCAGCGCTCGTACTCGTTGCGGAGACCTCAGACGACCCAGATGATTCATCAAATGAGCGTTTTGGAGAACGGTGGTATTCACGCTCGCGTGCGTATAGTCCTGGTGGTAGCGACGGTAATGCTGGAGGTGAGGATGATCGCGAGCTTGGGAGAGGGATATCAGCTGGTGTCGGTGGTGCTACTACCACAGGGATGGCGGTGGACGAAGATGCGGATTGTCGGTGCGCACGCGAGCTCCGCCGCGGACGTGAAAGTGGTTTCGGCGCCGAGACGTGAACAAGGGGTAGCTTGGTTGCAGAGGCCGACCCTGCACGTGCACGTGCCTTGCTTGGGGGTTTGGGGGATAGTTTAGGAGTCTGTGGAAGGTCACGGAGTGATGAATCTGCAGGGAGTTCGCAAACGTTTGGCGGGCCGGAGTGCGGTCCGCGGAGGTTTCGGATTGATGAAAAGTGTTCCCAATCATGATAGCTGCGAATGTGGGGCGTGAGTGATATGAGAATCGCGCGAGACGAGGGGAACGCTCACGCCACGTAGATTGTGGGTGTTTCGGCACCGTCATCGTCATCATCTTTATCAAACATTGCAGCCTTCTCTGAACGGGTTTTCACCCTATCGGCTCGCCTGCTTTCCCGGCGTGCTGCCCGTCTTGATCGATCGTTCATGACGGGATCTCGTTCGATGAGGGTTGTGGCGAGAGATGATGTCGATGACGTGGGTGCTTCCTTGGCCACTGCGACCGCTACAGGATCCCAGCCGGCAGCCCACTCTATGAGATAGATGAGACCGGGTTGGATGACCTTGACATTACACTTCTTCATATGGGCGAACGCGGAGAGTTCGAGATGCCCTCCGTAGGTGGCTGAGATTACGAAGCAGTTCGGGCGCTTAAGTAAGCCAATTATAGCAACCAGGTGGGGGCCTCACCAGGTTGACGCATGAGGGAAAGGTGAACATCCAAGCCACGCTCATCGTCAACGAAGGGGGCATAACGGACGCTGTGTGACTGTATCCAATCACAAATATCCTTGCGAAGCTGGAGGTGGCGAGACTCGGTGCCAAATAATTGATCCGAGAGCGCGCGAAAAAGACAATTTCCGTCGCCGACTGTGTCGGCGGCGTAGAGACCGAGCTGACGGAGCTGTTCCGTGAGCTGTTGTGTGTTGGTGTCCGGATCTGAGAGGAGCTGGCGATAGCGAACAAAGAGGAAATGATGGGAAGGGAAAGCACGTGAGGGGGCGGGAGAGGAGGGGGGAAAGGGTGAGGGAGAAAGATGTGCAACGATCAGGATGATGGGCGGACAAGAGAAGTGAGATATGAGGCTCACCTTGCCCTTGCTAGAGCGAGTCGTGCGCGAGCGCACTGCAAGCACGTTGGTGCCATCAGTAAACGCAGTAGAAAGTTTCTCCAAAACAAAAACGCAGGACGCGAGAAAGAGTCAAACATACATGGTAAAAGAGCCTTTGGGCCACGCCTGTGACTCCTAGGAGGGCCCATGTGGATTGGACAAAAGGGAAATAATAAGGAATAGTTCGACAGTTGCGTTTTGACTTTGCCGGGGTTCGGGGCTGAAGGGATTGACTGAATCAACCCGCTTTCGGGGTCCCTTTCATATGGATGCGGACCCCGGATGCATGGCATTGCCCCTCACCCAATGGCACTTTACCACATTTGCTTCAATGTACCCTAGGACCTAGTACCTAGGCAATCTTGCTTTTTACCTTGACGCCGTATATCAGCCATGGTCGTTATTGATGAGAAGACGATGCTTCCCCCTCCGCCCGCCTACTCCCTTCCACGAACGAACCCGAACATCCCTACTCCCCTTCCTGTTCCCGAATCCCTTCATCCCCCCCCATTCTCAGCCCCATATCGTACACTTGCGACTCTTTCTGATCTGCCCTCCCACCTGTTGTTGCATGTCGTCCATCGGACATTCCCACAGGCTCCAGATAAAAGCTACAACAAGGTGGAAAGGCAGAGGAAGACGCTTCGTTGGCTCACTGCGTCCCTGAGGCTGGTTAATCGCACCTTCTACATAGGTATGCTCCTTCCTTTCATCCATGAAGGAAGCAAGGGCCAAAATCTCTGCTCCAATCTTTTTCCCTCCTCCTACTTGCGTCGTCCTACCAGAGTGCTGACCACTGAATCTTATCTCGCCCAGCTTGCATGCACGTGCTGCGCTCGACCTTTCTCCCCTCGTACACCTCCCTTATCCGGCCCCCATACACCTCCGATCCCTTCCCGCTTCAGACGCCCCCAGGTAGCGTTGGCACGGCACTCAACCGGAGTCGCGAGACGGTCGTCCTGGATCTGTTCATCGCGCTCAAGGTGCATGACGACGTCTTTGCGGACGAGTCCGAGCTGCATCTCGGACAGCCGGAGGCTTTTCGCGACCTCTTCGACCTCATGCAACCCCGCGCGCGCCTCGACGACCTCCTTCGCGCTTACCTCGCCCCCACGCGTGTCAACCTCTCTGCGTACAGCGTCACGTTCGCCCCGAGGCGCGTCGGCGTTATAGGTCCCTCGCGCCGGACGATCGTTGATGTCGAACGGGCGAAGGACGAAAGACTCGAGGTCGCGGCCAAGCGCCTCGCCAGGAAGCTCCAGGAGTATTTAGCTGCCAGATGTTGACATCGATGTAACCATATGAAATATTTTCTTTGCAAACATGAACTTTACTACTCTAGCTACCAAGACTCCTAATGTAAATGTATGCGTTGTACTCACTGTACTGCCTAGGACGAATGGATTGAACGGAAACGATTATCGGGCCATAAAAGATGTCTTCTGCGATTTCCCGTGAGAATATCAGACATCTTCCTCTCGTCGAGTGGAACAGAAGTTTCTTGATGGAATTATCGCCGGCCTTGAATATCTTGAACGCTTGCCCCGGATCATTGCTATTAATTAGATCTTGCCCCGTTCCCGTCGCCTTTAATGGGTCGTGTTTCACCTTCAGTTCGCCGTGCAACGTTGTTAGCAAGCAAATAATCCTCACCTGGGCCGCCGCGGACTCGGGCTTGTACTGGTATTAACGTATCACCTCTTGCAGTGGATTCTCGCACGCAAATCAAAGGCCATTCGTCAGCCACGAGTGGATAACTGGTGGTGTGCAATCAAGACGATGTAATGTACCCGTTGCAGTAGTAAGCGGGAATCGGGTTATTTCTCATCGTCGCCCCATGATGCACAGCTTTCGATATATTTGATTTAGATTTATCTTCAATATCGAAGAAAGAAGGCTCCACCTCCATCCGTGCGCCATACGAAACGCACGGGCACGGGCTGCCTGAGAACGGAATCGTTTCGCCTCGACAGATCTGCTAAAAACCCCGAAGTTGAGGGGAAGGGCGGAGGCATCTATGAAAATAAGTTGACGTTGACGGATCACTACGTAGTGCCTGCTACCGTACTTGTTCGACATCGGGAACCCCGCTTCAAAGTGACGATGCGTATCGATACGTAAGGCGATCTGTAAAAAGACTAGGCGCGGACCGGGCCGGACCGGGCATCACGAAAAACGCGACCCGCGTCGATTCTAAGGCTCCAACCATATAGTATATGTATATGGCCAGTGGCGTAAATATACATATACAGTTGCCTACTATCTATATACACTATATATACAGTTATACGGTTGTTTATACAGTTATTGTATTACAAAATCTACTGAGCACAGCCATGCTTTTTTCATGGTGGTTTTGGCTTGTTCACATCCAAGAGTCCCTCCCGGATCCATACCTTCGATAACAGAGCTTCTGAGATGGTCTCTGCCTTCAGCAATGACCATAGATCTGTGCAAATGTGGTGTGACTTCAAGAACACTCATTGCTGAAATAGCAAAGAATCTCTTGCCATGCGAGCAGGTGTAGAGAAGGACTGCACAATGAGCTTAGTAGACCAACAACTGAATATCACAATAACCATACCTTGTACCATTGCAGAGGGTTGTCGATGTCACCCTGGCCCCCTTCAAATTTGAAATATTGTCAGATCTCCTCCATTATGTTGTCTTCTGATCGCTCAGTGGGTAATGTGGCTGTGATTTCAACATCGCATACATCTGCAAGCCAGTTACCTGTGCTTGAATTTCCATGCTTTTGTTGAGATAAAGAGTAGCTGAGGCGTTGACATGTCGGCCCAAACTGTCCGGGTGGCCCACAGGCCCAGACCACATAAGTGTTTCAGCTAAGTTGCTGAAATGCGTACGATAACAAAATTGATAGTATGATCTAAGACAATTGGTAGCTAGCACATAGCGATCGTGAAAACAATTTGATAGTTACTATAGATAAAATAATTAGGGACACTCTCAGATACTTAAGAGTGTCGTACATACAGTAGATACTTCAGTTTCGTCTCACAGAAACTGAAGTAAGTACTTACTATCTCACGATCTTATCAGTAGCTGATTTTGCAGTGTAGTAAGTTTTTATTAGGTAAATATGACACAATAGTTTCGTCTCACAGAAACTGAATAAGTTTTTATTAGATCTACTACAATCTAATCTTCCTTATCACTGCGCGATTCAACAGCTTTGATGGAGATGTCTCTGGCCGTTCACAATCGTCTGACACCAAGTTATTGTAGTACTCCTGAGCAACATATATGAATAATGTCTCAGCCTTCTCAACAGCTAGCCTTTCTGCAGCAGCCTTTTGTGGTCTTTGGAGGTCCTGTGAAACAGTGTGCTTGAACCACTCTGTTTGAAAGAATGGATGGAGAACTGCCATCAAGAATTTTTGAGTAAGATATCAAATTCAGACACTAGACTGCAAACCTGTTGTGATAGTGTAGAACTGGTTGTTCTTGGCCAGCACCCTGTACTTTAAGAGCTTGCCCTGTCCTGCCAGTGCAGTGCATTGTAGAGCTGGACCATATGTTGCTCCTTTGGATACCTTGACCAGATGACAATCCATCTTCTCGTATGCTGGAAGGACAAATGGGATTGTTGGAATTGATGCCCATGACATTTGCAGTGTAACCTGGGTAAAAACCTATTATTTACAATCAGTTGTGTCTTAAAGTTCAAAAGAAAAGGGCATGCCTCAAGAACATCAGCTAGCTGTTCCAACAATGTCCAGTCAGCTGGTGAAAGAATACATCCATGAAGACTCAGGGAGTGGAAGAACCATGCATTGACAGCCTACACTGAAACTTAACTTGAGACAAAAATATGTATGGCCCATGGTGTGCTTACCTCCTTCAGTAACAGCACGTGATGAATCATCGCACGTGTATAATTCCATTGTGTTTGAACATCCCAAACCACCATAAGGCAAGCACATGCTTTCTTCTCTAGACTGCCAGCATATTTCTTGTGCATGAGCTTGCAGAATTTGGCACGGTGCTGAGGTGATGATACAATCTTTGTTGTTACAAAGCACAGCTAGACAAAGGGCTGAATAAGTGCAGACCAATAAATCAGGAGACAAATTGAATACCCATTTTAGTGGGCTGCTATGCTGAATATCTTCAATTGCCTTCTCCTTTGCAATATTGAGGACTTTATCTCCATCTGCATCCACTGCCTCCAAATCCACATTCTCATACTCCATTGCAATATGATCCTCATCAACATGTCAACACCTGTGAGTCACTGTGAGAAGCAGACCCATTGATGCTCTTACTTAACTGCATGAGTGAAGTAACTGTCTATAACTGTCTAAACAACTATATACCGTATATTTACTGTATACCTGACTTTCAGCTTGGAGGGTATACATATACATATACATATACAGTATTTACCGTATATATACAGTAAATAGATAATACAGTTGGAGCCTTAGTCGATTCGTCAAAGTCAAACACTCGAACACGTGCACCCCGCCCGACACCTTCTCCTTCCGCCCACCACCGCCCTCTTTCACTCGTCGCCCGCCCAGCGCATACGCCCGTCACCCACCCAAGGCGAGATCACCACCACAACCACATTGGGTAAAGCCTGACGCATCGTAACTTTTGCCGAAGAGACCCACTCGACGACACCACCGTACCTTGTTGCCCAATGCCACGCATACCCAATCCCTTAGACTCAGCTCTTCGTATGTTCTACTATGTTTTCGGACTCTCCTTTCTTCTCTTTCAGTTTTAGTCTTGATGCGAACACACTTGGTCTTAATACAATTGACGACTCGGCCACATCACTGAACGCGCGCACCAACGCCCACGCCCCCGTCGTCCAATACTACACATACCCGCCCTCTTAGACTCGACCCCTCTCACGATGCGAACACACTTAGTCTTGATACAATCCACGACTCGGCCACATCGCCGAATGCGCGCACCATCGTCTACGCCTCCGTCGTCCAATACCACACATATCCGTTCTCTTTGACTCGGCCCTTCGTATGTTCTACTACATTTCCGGACTCTCCTTTCTTCTCTTTCAGTTTTAGTTGCGATACGAACGCATTCAGTCTCGATATGATCGACGACTAGGCCGCATGCCCAAACGTGTGCACACGCACCCAATACCGTACACATCCGTTCTCTTAGACTCAGCACGGACACTACGAACTAACGTGCAGCTCTTCGACTCCGCGCATATCCGTTCTACGCCCCCATTTCTCTAAAGTCCACCACCCAGCTATGCGCTAGCATCGGTAGGATATCGACCGGTTCGGTACAATACACCTCTGAGTACTTACGATCGACACGTATATAAAGCCCCGCTTTGCCTTAGAAGGGGGGCAGACAAATAAACCTCAAAGTCTCCTTCTCGTTCCCCTTTTTTCTATCCTTCGTCAACCGACCTTGAGCACGCCGCCGCCTTCGTTCGACAAATTAGTTTCGTTATGTCTCACTCGTGTTCAAGGATCCCAATCGCACCCGGCTCGTTTGACCTCGCAAGCGATTGGACTTTTCGCTCGCTCATTCCGCCCTCGCGTACCACCGCACACTACCGCGTCCCCTACGTCATTGATTCCGGCCGCCATCGCTTTCTAACTCGCGCCCCAACCCGTACACCATCATGCTGCCGGGAACTGCCGCTGTTCCCCGCTCCCTTATGAGTACTCGCGTCCCACTAAGTTTTCCTCGCCTTACGCCTCGCGCTCTTGCGTCCCTCACCAGAGCGCCTCCTGCGCGCCGCGGCAACTTCGCTGATCTGGGATAACACTACGTCTTCGCCGTGCCGCCTTCTTGCCTTGCTTTTCCATCTCCTACTCCATTTTCCCTTCCTTGGTCTACACGTTCCCCTTGGGCGAACACTACTTTCTCTCGCACCACATTCGCACACTAGTGCCGACGTACAATACGATACGATGCGTACCATGACCCGATAAGGTACGGTCAACTTGAACGCGGCCCGATTTCTTGTTTTTATATTAATTTTTATTGGAACTAACTCGGACGTCGTTGCTTGCTGACCTCCAAGCCATGGTTTGCAGTTCCCGCGGTCGCGACGCAGCACGAACTACACAGCACGGTACTCATGGGAAGGTCCGCAGCGGTTGCAATGCCTGGAACCAACTCCAACTCAGATAGGATGGTGCGCTTACACCGGGCGTAGGCAAGCGCGCAAGCAGCAACACCGCACCCACCATGACCACGATGAGAGGGAGGTGCGCAGCCGTGTTGTGCCTGGCTCGGGCCACTGTCACTGTCGTGTCAAAAAAAAGGCTGAGCGTCACTTGACCGCGATCCGAGTCGCCCTTTAATTGGCCGGAAGCTACTTATTCTTGCAACCGAAAAAGGGACTGATCTAAGACTTGCGAATTCTATAAATGCAACCTTTGGGCAGGAATCGACTAATTGGGGTGACTCGAAGCAAATTGCTGACAATTACCTTCAATTTGCAAATGCAGTTTTTCCTGATGTCCCAGGTGCAGAGTGGGGTACATGGTGGTGATGTCGAGGAATTGGTGCAAGAGGGAAGGAGAATATGAAGGGACTTGCGACATGGTGGCAAGTGCAAGTCATGTGAGTTTCCCGGTCAGCAGGCTCACATACCTTACAACAGTAAGGCAAATCCAGATGGCCATAAGGACCCAGAAGGATGGCGCATTCGCAAGACGAATGGCCCCACGTAACAAATCTTGTCCCGGCTCAAGCAGGTGAGCCTGCCTCAACAGCAGTAAATCGCACCTTCACGTCTGGAGGCAAGCAACTCTTCGCACCTTTGCGCCCATACATGCGTAGCTCGCCGTTCTCGCACACAAGACTGAAGCTGCCTGCGGGGCCTGGCCCGCGCGAGATCGCAAGCTGCTGCACGTCCCTGAGCACGCGGGCGAGCCGCACGAGCTGAGCGACTGTCATGCTGAGCTGTGCTGAGAGGTAGGCAGGCGCATTTGCGTGCATCGACGCGCCATTCTTTCCATTCCGTGAATGTGCCGCGTTCGTGAACACCGAGATGCAGGCCGCAACGTGGGCGTCTGCGAGAGCACCGGCTGCGGGTAGAGCTCGTTCCAGTCCAGCCGGTTGACGTGGTAGTGCGCGGATCGCGCGGTCAACTCGAGCAGTGCGTCTTGCGGCACTTGAGTACTTGAGTGCCCGTGCGAACAATGTTGATGATGGGTTCTGGTGACTGAGCGCTGAGCCGCCGTCTGCGTGCTGGGAGAACTGGCGAGGCTTATGCTCCCAAGTTTGTCTCTGAGATCGTCGACAGAATGTGCAGGTCTGTTCTTCACTGACTGTATCATGTCAGACATTCTGGGTTTAGTGGTCGTTGTGCCACCCTTCGTAGATGAGCACGCATCGACCCCTAAGGCTGAGGCTCTAGGGATGTGCCCGGCCCGGCCTCAGGCCGTGAGCCGGGCCGAGCCAGGCCGAGCCGGGCCAAAGTGACGGCTTCGTGACGGCTTTGGCCCGGCCTGTGATTTGAAAAGCCAAAACATCAAGCCCCGGCTTTGATCATTTGGGGTAATCATCAAACTTTAATTTATCAACTTTGCATGGATATGGACATGGACACCATCGTTCCCTGTCGTTTTTCATCGTCATATCTGTGCTTCCCTCTCGACCTTCCTTTTTGCTTGAGTCAAGTACATGTACAAGGTAAGCCTTGGTGGCCTATATGTCAATGTGCAATGCTCAGTCGCGTTGATTGCTTGTAATCCCTTTCCTCAGTCTTAGATCGCTTCGTCCCGCAGTGTACCATGTTATACACTGGACTTCACTCATTCCACATGTATAATCCATGCTCTTACCATGCTCATCATGCTCTCCAGAACATAACGACTCCGTAATATATTTGATATTTAAATACAAAAGTGCTATTCTAAAGTCCTCCTACTGCGAATCCGTGAGCGCGAGGCGATGCGGCGATGATGTCGGGGGCGAGATGCTATGGGCAGCGAGCCCTCGAATAGGGCGGCAATGACGATGGGCGAGGCGCTGTGGGCAGCGAGCCCTCATGTAAGGCGATGGTGACGATGTCGAACGCGTCATACGGGTCCGTGCGTAGACATGTGGCGGACGCGAGGACAATGCTTGAGGGACGGTCTTGGGAGGGTGCGAGGCGCAGCCGGACGGCGATGGTGTCATGCCGTAGGTCGAAGTGTGGGGAGGAGCCATGCTCCAACTTGAAGACCGAAGAGATGAAGGCGTTGAGCGGCAAGGCGAGTGACGTCGACGGCAATCGAATTGAGCTGTTGTCGTAGTCTGCTGACATGGAGTGGACAACGCGGTGGGGATGACGTCGAGAGTGGGAACACGAGGAAAGGAGAGTGAGGTGAAAGGAATGATGATAGTTGGAAGGAGGGATGTGAGTGGGATGAAAGACAAAGGGAGTGGCGCGCAAGGGGCCTGTTACAAGTCATGTGGCCAGCGGGCTCACATACAGAAAATCTTACGTACAAAAGCCGTGGCCTAGGCCAGGCCAAGCTGGAGCCAAGCCGGGGTTGACGGCTTGACCCGGCCTGGGGTTTTAGAAAGCCAAAGCCGCCTCGGGCCGAGCCAAAGCCGGGGCTTTCAGGCCAAGCCGGGCCGGAAAAACCCTACCCTAAGCGGACGATCATCTTTTTGTCGTGCATATGTTATGTTCAAGGGACGCTGAATCGCACACAGTTCTGACGCACATATGAGACGACACGATGGCGGCCCGAGTCTGGATGAAGCCGTACCCGAAGCCCCACGTCCTAGGGGTATGTCCAACATATTGAGAAACTCGGGCGCTTATGGCGCACGCATCAAGGATTATCGGGTAACGTCTCATCTCAGTCAAGGTATACAATGCCTCGCTTAATACGTCGCTGCATCCACGTCGCATCAATTAAAATGATCCGACGGATGTAATGTATAGACCTGCCGTCATGATCCTGATCTTGCCTCTGTGGACAGAGGGGAGGTGGACGCGCCCCAGTAAAAAGCCAATGCCTGCAATTACAATTCTCTCTAGCTGTCCTCCAAATCACCATTTCATTTTACCAGCCGGTACTGGTTACCGACAAACTTTCCTAGTCGCCATCTTGTTATACCTCGACAACCTCGACAACCTTGTTTTCAAAAATCCATATTCCCAATCAACATGCGAACCTCCTCTGTTTTTGCAATATGTTGCCTTGCTGTTGGCATCACTTCATCGTTTGTGTTTCTTCAAGTCCTCTTTCTCCTCAGAGATTGACTTCACCTCGAAGAAATGCGCAGCCCAGCCAGCCCCTTCCTTCGATAGACCTGTCTCCACACCAAGAGGCATTGTCATCAACAAATGAGGAGTGGGTACAGCACTGTAATGCATGCCAAACGCACTTAAGGATGCTCCCAAGCGACCCAAGCTTTGCTCATGTCGCTACGATAGACCATTTTCTTCGGACCACTAGACCACTGAGGAATAACTTGGCAAGGTTGCACGAGAATGACCCGAATGACTGGAGCGTTTCCCGTCATTTGGAAGTGGTGGATAAGACGCGGAAGCATTTGAGTAACGATCGTGAATACATGCGGAAACACCTTAGTTCATAATTCCAGTATATTATGGATGTTCAAACTTGGATGCTTCCTGCTTTCATGAAAAGTCTCTCTTTTCGTGTACCACAAGTTTAAATAACATTTTTTTTGAGTCTCTGCTTGTTGGCTGTCACCCTGCATATTAGTAGAGGGGCTACCAGTAGTAGAGCTGCATATATTCTGAATGCCAATCATCTCTCTGCATGCCATTATGGCATATGTGTTGTCTATGATTCCAAGTAAGGAATGTGTTGATGCCAGGCAATGTAGATTGACATGATGAGGCCAACCCAAATGTGATTGGATAATGTCACACCAAGCCAACCAGAGTCTTTGGAATTTTGCAAAAATGTGGCACCCAAATCCAGACTGTTGGACTTTGTCAGCAGAGCTGTGCTTGAACATCTTTAGAATTCAGAAAATCAATATAACTATTTAATAATAAGAATAAACTACTTGAAAACAGAAGTTGTTGTACTCAAAATGGAAATTGTGGCATAACAGAGGGTCAATGTTGCACCATGCTCTTCCTTCCACTGCAATGATGCCCACCCACTACATCCTGCTCCCTTGCACCTCTGCCATCCTCCCAGCAACAGACATCATGCCTTTGCAATCACAACAGGGATGCCCTCCCAACCAATCAACACACCACACAAAGGTTGAACAGCCCTGCCAATGCCACTCCCTTGCCCCCTACATCATCCTGCCAACACATGCCATGCAACTCTGATCACCTTTGCACATGCATTCTCCTGACAAACCAATGCACATGGTGGCTGGATGGTCCCACCCAACACCACTCCCCCACCATCTCACCCTCAATGCATGCTGTGATGTCATGTGCACCCTCCTGACAAGTGACAAATTGACACACCACATGAAGGCAGAATGGCCCTGCCCAATGCCACTCCCTTGCCACCTCCATCATGCCAGCACATGCTCCACAATCACAATTGCCTTTGTGAGTGCGTTCTCCCAACAAACTGGATCAACAGAAACTATATCCATTTTTGTCTGTTGGGTCAGGGATACTAGTCCAACCATCTGCTGTTTATGATCATGACTGATTATGATGGTGCACAGATTGCTGCCCACAAGGTTGCCTATCCAAGGAGTTGGTTTTGGTTTTGTGAGTGGCATGTGTTGTGTGCAATGTGATTGCACTTCAATACTACCAAATTTCCTGATCTGTGGGATAAGATCAAGAGATACTAGTACATACAGATGATCAGACTGACTTTCTACAAATCTGGTTGGAGATCTCCACTGATCCTCAGGTTCCAGAAAGCTTCTTGAAATACCTCAGGTCTGAATGGATGCCAGAGGTGCATATGTAGTCCAGAGTCCACTGTAAAAATCACCATATCCACATCTTTGAGGGAGGTGATACCAATATGTTGATCTAGGTGTATGTGATCCAGCCCAATCTGAAGATAAGATGACTCAATCATTTTAGATATTATCATGTCCTTAAATCACACTGTCTCAACAGCAAGCACAATTGGTGGATCAATCAAATGTTATTCATGCTAGTGTGTGTTATGATTCCTCCATTCTGGTTTGTTCTAGGCTCTTGTTACCTTACCAACAATCATTATGACACCCTCTATTGTTCTGCCAAGTACTATACAGCCCCAAATAGTCTCAGTATCTAAGCACATGGAAAAGCAAGGGAATACCTCAATATTAGTTTTGTATTATTCCCTGCTGCATCTTCTTGTCTTGTACTCTCCCAATTACAAGTCTCTTGTGCTGGCTCTGACTTTGCTCAACATTGTTGGAGGACTCATCATCTTCCTTTTTTCTTGTGCTCTCCCTCTCTTCTGTGGAGTAATCATGTTAAGATTCGCTTAATCTTATTAGCTTCTAAGTGATAGAGTTGCTTGATATAGTTCAAGCACTAGACTTTGAGAGTCTTTGATATTATCTCAGACAAGAATGTATATGTATGAGATGAGAGGGGCCTCTTATCACTTTAGAAGTAGAGTTCTGAGAGATTGAAAGAATATATGAGAATTCAAAGAGTAAGTTGAGCATAAGGCTCAACCCTTGATACATCAGAGTATTTATATCATAACTTGATAACCACTGATCCAATTTGTATGAAACCTAGGGAGCACATAGCTGAGACCATCTACTATCTGCAAAGAGAATTTTCAAAACAAAAATATCAATAACAGCTCACATGTGAGTCATTCCTTTCCTAGTATCAGTCAGCTAGCCAGAAAGCAATCAGTAAGCAACAGTCAGCAAATCCAAGGGGGTGGTGGAATGGGAATCCTGAACCTTGGGTAGGGGGGGGGGTCCAGCCAGAGGCCAAAAAAAAAGTTTGGATCTGGTGGTGGTGGGCCACCATCTGATGAGGCAGAGCTGCTCTCCCAACTCTGCATAGCAATTGAGTGAATACCAAGTGAAACCCCTCTAGTGATGGTGGGAAATCCACTCAGCAAGTTCTCAAAAGATCCTTCAACCCTTGTCCGAGGTCCCACAGATGACAACTGGGAAGAGGTGCTGAACCCAATTGTAACATGCCCCCACAGGCATGCAGAGTCCATTGACTTGATCTGAGTGCAGGTATGGACAGGGAAGAAACTGAGAGGAGAACAAGCAAGAGTTGAGATGTGAGGCTTGATGTCTTGGAGGCAATGAGCTTGATGTCTCGGAAGCATGGGCACGAGCACAAGACCAGATGTGTGTGTGCATGTGTTCTTGAAGGAAAAGAGGAAGATCTTGGGGGAGTCAAAGTGTTCTTCAGGCAGACGTAGATGATAATGAGGACACAAGGAAGCCGGAACTGCTGGTTCAATTCACTGAGCTGTGAAGGACTCATATTCAAAACCATAAAGCTATTGGGCATTAAATATTGTACCTAAGACAAACTGGAAGACAATCTACACTGAAGTCCTATTCATACTACTGCAATGTCCAAGAGCATGAGGTGGTGTGGTGATGATGTAGGGGTGACATGCTACAGGCAGTGAGCCCTCAGGTGAGGCAATGATGACAATGCATGTGTGTCATCTGAGTTTGTGTGTAGACATGTGGTGGGGGCAAGGATGATGCTTGAGAGTTAGTCAGAGGGGCAAGAACATAATGCTGAAGGGGGGAGAATGTGAAAGGAGCCTAGTGGCACAGGGGATAGATGTAGGTGAGAGAGCATGAGGAGTTGGGTGGCAAGGTGAGTGATGTTGATGGCAATTGACTTGAGCTGTTGTTGCAGTTCTTGAGTGCAGAGTGGGGAATGTGAGGGGATAACATTGATAGGAGTGTGCAAGATGGAAAGAGAAGGAGAGGGAAGGAGCAATGACAGTTGGAGGAAAGGGGGGAAAGGAAATGAAAGGCAAAGGGAGGACATGTGGCACAGTTGTGTGGTGCACCTGCACTGACTGTCATGAACCATTTCCTGGAGAGGGCCCTTGAAGGACCATTTCATATTAGAGGAAACCGAGCCTCTATGATGCCACCCTGTTCACACAGGCAAAAGGGGTGAGTAGAGGTGTCCACAATATTGTGCGCCCATTGTCGCGTGATTGATTCTAGGCACAATTGACATACAGCAAGCCCTACTTTGCAGCAATCCTTCTAGCAGTAAAAGACAGTATTAAAGGCTTCCTAAGGATCCTTTAAGACGACCTCAAATGCCTTACATTGGGTGTTAACAAAGATACTATAGGCCCTAAAGCACATTATTAGACTAACTCTAATAACCTTAGAACGAACTATAAGGCAATACTAAGGACCCTAATAGAACCTTATAAAGGGGCTTATAGGAAACACTACTTCACTGTCAAATACCCCAAGTCCCCAAATGACCGGCCCTGTCATGGTAACTAGCCATGTCAGTTCTCAAGCCTGAAGACGCATTTGATAGTAAAGGTGTTTTCAGAGAATGGGCTGGTTCCCTTTGTAAAGAATAAGGATCCCTGCAGTGGTCAAAGTGTTTTATGCTAAACAGGTTATGGCCAATGGACCCTTCCTAGTATGACTCGGTCTGTTGAGAAGCTAGGGTACATTTGTAATAGGATAGACTAGGGCTGGTTCCACTAGCTATAGGCATTCAAGTCTGTTGTAGACCTTGAACATGCAGAGAGAAGAGGAAGGTAGGTCTTTAAGACGGAGAGCTCTTCTCAGTAGAGTGAAGAGAGACTCTTAGGGGAGGAAGGGATAGGTAGGATAGATGGTAGATGGTGTGTGTGTGTGAGGAGTTGATGAAATGGAGAGGTGGATGTGGTTTGAGGATTAGGAGTGGAGTGGGTTGCAGGTGAATATGTTGGACAAGAGTAGGTTGGATTCTACAAGAGACCTAGCTTAGGGCTTTGGTCACAAAGTACTGAGCTTATATATACAGGAGAAGTGCAGCAATAGCTGTGCTTTGACTGTGCTACTAGTATAGTAGGAGTCATAGTAAGTAGGAGTCATAAGAATGAAGCCATGAATGAGTCAGAACCAAGTTACTGAGCTGCACAGTAAATGCATGGCATTGCACAGTTAAAAATAAGAAATGAATATAAATGGGAAGAGAACCAAACAAAGGGAAAGTAACAGCAATCCAGTGTTACCTGGATGTGTATGGATCACATGATAACACAGAAGGGATCACAAGATGTAAGAGATCTCAAGACCAGTAAGTAAAGGGATGTATAAAGGCAAGCAGTCTGTAGCAAAAGGTAAGAAGTAAACGTAAAAGGAAAATGGTGTAACATCACCCCCCCATCAAGGCCCCTAGAAGTGAGAACAATGATAAGGCCAACCTACTTTTCTCCAGGATTCATCTGACTTCAAAGATTATACCCTTTTTGTTGCATGATCCAGTCTGTGGGGACAGACTGGTCATATGTGCCCCAGTTCACCACAATGAAAGCAGGTTTTTCTGGGGTGATGGGTGGAGATGAAGGTTGATCTGGGAGGAGTTGGCTCATCAGAGGTGAAGGATGATCTAGGAGGTTGGAAGGAGTTGGCAGAGGAAGACAAATCAAGTCGCATAAGTTCCTGTAGGTGACTATCATCATCTTCTTCAGAGTGGTCTTGCCACCAGAGGTTGAGGGTAACCCTATTGAGAGTATTGATGGCAGCAAGGGTTTGTTTCACCTCCTTGAGGTGGCCTTGATGTTCAAGTATTTGGGCGAAGAGGAGGCATATGGTTTGCCTCCTCTTGAGGATCTCTGATGTTCTGAACTTGTAAGACTTGACCCTGCTGTAAGGGAGGGGTCATTGTCATCCTCAACAGCCCTGGTGACAAAGTTGGTGTTAGGCTGGTCAGCAAGGAGCATGTCCCACTGCTTCTCATTGTGGACAGAGATGGGCCAGGCAGTGGGGATTTGTGTGAATACTTGAGAGACAATGGGGGCTCCCTTGTCAAGGGTAGCATGGATGAGGCGTTCTGTTATGGCATCGCAGCCATAAGAGTGTTAGCTCAGGGTTCAGTGGGGCCAAGTCCCTGTGACTTGGTTCAAGGGTTCAATGGGGCCGGCTCAGAGAGACCGGATCAAGGGTTTAGCATCTCAAGGCTGAGTCAGAGAATGATGACTCAGTCCGCAGACAGAGTCGATCTCCTGGTTTTACAGAAGAGGAGAATGATGAGAGAGAGGCAGAGGAGGAAGAGGAACTTGAGGGTTCCTTGAGGTGTGCTCAGGTCAAGCAGAGTGTAGGCCAGCACAAGCAAGTTGTGATTTGAGAGAGAGTACAGGGCAAGGGATGCAACAGGAAATGGGACAAAGCTAAGCTTGGGGCATTCCCCAGCTTCTACAGGTGCTTAAATACTGTATGTAGTGAGGCTGTACAGTACTATATGCAGAACAATAGATAAAGGTGAGCCAATAGCAGAAGAGACTCGAACAATAGGTGAAACACAATAGGCGAAACAATAAGAGACCATCAGCATCAAGGGGTAGGATGGTAGGTAAGGGAATGAGGGTGACAGGAGAGAACAATGGTAGAAGTAAAACAATAACAGAAAAGGTTAGAGAGGAACTGACAAGGGGGTAATTCATGACATCATGCCCCCTTCATGCTTAGTTCTCCGAACTAATTGGTTTTGGGACCCGACTCATGGAGTTCATCGCCTTCAACTTCTGGCCACAGGTTCTGGGACCCCATTGCCCTGGGGCAGAAACCCCTGTAGCTTTGGTGAGTTCTCCTAAGAATACAGTCCACTTGACTGCTACAGTTGGTGTGAGGGGTGATCCCATAGGGGCATCATTTTGGGACTGGTCAACCGCATGAGGGAGGTATTCAAGAGGGGGGGTCAGTGTCAAGACTCACTGTTGAACTATCCAGTTCAAGAGCGAGGAGTAAGCTCGAAGACGAGTTGATAAATGTCCAAGATGGCGTGGGCAAGGAGTAGAGTCCAAAGCAGTAATAAATACCAAAGAGGTATAGTTACTGGTAGAGTCGAGCAGGTACACAGGGAAGAGGCCAGAATGGTCACAAGGGGATGGTCCTTAAAGGAGTATCCCAGGGATAGAGAGTGCCATAAACAAATGGACAGTCTGAGGACTGTCCGCTACTTTATTGAGTGCTTATATACTACAAGAGAACTGCTAAATAGGGAACAAGTCATAACCTTGTTATCAAGCACAATAGAGCGATGAGTAAGAAGTCAGAGTGCGCTTACTGAGCATGCTCCGTCATGCTCAGTAAGCTGCTGAGTAAGAAGGTTTCTCTTGATGAGTAAGAACCTTCACTGCCCACGTGTTCACTGCTTTAGTACACGTGCAAGCACCTGATTCATTTTCTGTTAGTTAGTTTAGGGCCGGTCATTTGAGGACTTGTAGTTTGCTTTAGGGAATAGTGTTATCTTATAAGGCCCCTTATATAGTTCTATTAGGGTCCTTAGAGTCGACCCTAATACTTCTATTAAGGTCCTTAGTATTGCCTTGTAGTTCATTCTATAGTTATTAGAGTTAGTCTAATAACACGTTGTAGGGTCTTCAATACTGTGTCAGTGCTTATTGTAGGGCACCTAGGGTCGTCCTAAAGGGTCTTTAGGAAGGCCCTAATACTGTCCTTTACTGCTAAAAGGGTTGCCATTAAGTGGGGCTTGCTGTATGTTGATTGTACCGAGAATTGCTTGCACGACAATGCGTGCGCAATATTGTGGACACCTCTACTCACCCCTTTTGCTTGTGTGAACAGGGTGACACCATAGAGGCTGGGTTTCCTCTCATAAGGAAGGGTCCTTCAAGGGCCCTCTCCGGAGAATGGTTCATGACAGTCAGAGAGAGAGGAGGGTGAGTGGGTAGTTGGGGAGAAGAAGGGGTGGGTGGTTCTTTTGACTCCTCAATTTTGTTGTAGCTCCCTGCTGGTGAGTAATATGGCCCAGTGCTGCAGGTGAGACCCCCATCAGTCATCAGGTTATCGAGTTGGTGATGGACTTGGACAGAGGTGTTGTTGGCTTGGAGGTGGCTGTGGATGGCGGCGGTTTCCTTGGTGTGAGACTGGATCTCATGAAGTCAATCAGCAAGTTGTCCTTGAAGGATGTTTAGGGCCCCTTGGATAGAGATGCGCTTGCCCTCAAGAACCTTTAGGTGAAATGAACTGACACACAGGTGGTAGATGTTGGCAAGAGCACCTGGGTCATGGAGGTTTTTGAGAGCCTGAGCAACATCAAAGTGGAAAGGGTGGTCCTCAATTAAGAGGTGGAGGTCAGAGGCAGTGGTGGAAGGATGGGGGGCAGAGATGATGGGCCAGGCAAGGAGCTTTTCTCTATAAGTGGGTTCTCCTCAACCCATAGTCCCTAGAAGCATGGGTTCGTCATTGTACAAAGCGATATGTAAGTATGGAAGCAGGTGTCGTCGCCCATTAATGTTAATGTAAAAAGGGGGAACATGTGTGTGTGTCACAAGTACTGGCCCATCGGACCGGACAGGCAACCGGACAAGCCTACCCGGACAGACCTCACGATTTCCACGCGTCCTTATGACTCATTCTGCCTCACATGTACCACCACTTTCCAGCGTGTTCTAGTCTCGATTGCCTCACATGTACCACCACTTTCCAGCGTGTTCTAGTCTTGATCGCCTCGCTATTACCTCATGGTCACTATTTGATATAGGACAAAACTGTCTATATAAACCTGTCAGTAAGAGAGAACAAGCCTTAAGCTTGTTCTCTTGTGAATATCACTGGATTCTAGCTTCGGGACTGTAGGCTTGCAGGGAATCAAGCAATCGACTCAAAAATCTTTTCTACTCTTCAGGTCTTTGAATGTGAAGACATATCATTCGTATTTCCTCTCCGCGGTACACACTAGCCTTCGCTGTGTTGTCACCAAGATCCCCGAATCTCGCGAGAACTTGTCGTCTCGCTCGACTCTGTGCGCACATCTCGCGCGTGAAACAATTTGTCAGCGACACACCGCCCCCAGTTGGTGACAGTGTGAGGTTCATAAACAAACCAAGGGGGGCCAGGGTGAGTGGGATCTGCTTTGGTTGGGGTTGGTGAGGGCATTCCTTCTTGGATGGCGAGTGGATTGAGGGTAGCAGCAAGATCCTGGAGCTCAGCCTTGTCCAGGACAATGAAGGTGCATTGGTCAATGATATGTTGGATAACTTCAGGTGAGAGGGGTTCTTGTTTGATGGTGGGGGAAGGGGTGAGAATAGGTAGAGGGGATGAGCTAGGAGCAGGGGATGACATGGGAGTATTGTAGGTGGAGGTAGCATGTTTGTGATGCCAGGCCGACCACTCTGAAGGAGTGGGGGTATTTGTGGAGGCTGATCATATGACATGGTTCCATACCAAATCTGTAAGTACTGCTCTCCGTATAGATAAATGAAACTCAGAGAAATGGGGGTCCATCATAAGTAATTGAAATCCATGGAAGTTGCCAGGGGAGAGAATTCCAGAAAAGAGTTGTTCCCTGGCAGCTATGTTAAAAATAGTGTGTCTGCGGTTGGGGATAGTGGGATCATTGACTGAATACGAAGGGGGGTTATGTGAATTGACTCGGGGGAGTAAAGTATGTTGTTGTATCGTAAGTCTTTGAATCTGGTGTGTCAGGTTGTCTGGACTTTTGTCTGAGTGGTGAGATTCTGTGGGGTTAGAGTTAGTGGTAGACATGGTGTGGAGTTTAGTGGGTTGTTGTAGGTGAAAGATGGTGATGGCATCTTGGGTGTTTTAAGGTTTGAGAGGGGTTCCCAGGTGTCTTCTGCTGTGGAGTACCCTTTCCACTGGACTCTGTACTGGAGTTGGTTCCTATGGAGACATTGGGCAGTAATCTTCTCAACCTCATATTCTCCCAAGAGGAGGTCAGGGGGGGTTTGGGGAAGTTAGGACCATGTTTGGCTGTTTCAGTGACGGGTGATAGAAGGGAGGCATGGAAGATGTCGTGGATACTCCATTGAGGGGGAAGGCAGAGTTGATAGACAATGTGGGAAATGTTTTTGATGATGACAAAAGGTCTGAACTGTTTAGGATGGAACTTCTGAAACTGATGGGGGGTTTTTAAGTTAGTCCCCTCCAACCAAACCTTTTGTCCTTCTTTGAACCCCTTGAATTTGGTTTCTTTGACCCAGTGGCTTTGTGCCTTTTTCATTGCTTCTTGGGCTGATTCTTGCATGTCTTTTAGAGCCTGGAGGCATTTTTGGACTCCTGGGAACTTGGACTTTAGCTGGGTGCCGAGTCCCTGTGGGTTAAAGCTGATGAGCAACTCATAAGGGGTTTGTTTGGTGGTTGTGGACTTGTGAGTGTTGAAATGGTACTGGGCTATAGGAAGCCAGTGTATCCATTCTTCTTGCTTCTCTCCAGTGTAGATATGGAGGTACATTTCCAGGGTTTGATTAGTTCTTTCTGATTGTCCATTGGTTTGAGGGTGATAGGCGGTACTTAGATTTTGATTGATCCCCAAAATTTGAGAGACTTCTTTGAATAGATCAGAGGTGAAGTGAGAATCATGATTGGAAATGATTTTGGAAGGGACCCCAGTCCAAGGGAAGGCATGTCGTAAGAATAGTTTGGCCATTTCTAGGGTTCCCATGTCCTTATGACATGGTATGAATATTGCCACTTTGGTAGAATCATGATTGGTGATGGTCATGATGGTGTTGCTTTCTTCTGACAGCGGGAGATTGACGATCCAGTCAATCGCTATGGTTTGAAATGGTTTCTGAAATTTGGGGGGGATTGGGTGAATTGGGGGATGAGTGGGGTGCATGGAGGATTTATTGGCCTGACAGGTGGCGCAACCCTGAATGTAGTCTCAGATAAAATAGCCCATTTTGGGCCACCAGAAGGACTTTTAGATCGAGTACAAGGTTCGGGCGTTTCCTGTGTGTCCTCCAAGAATGCTGTCATGATATGTGTGTAAAATCTTTTGTAGTAGGGGTTCTTGATATGGTACAACCAATTTTTCGTCTTTTAACAGTGTGCCATCTTCTTCTTGTAGACTGTGTTTGGTTTTCCACATAAGCAGGTCCGATCGCCACCTCTTTTGTTCTTTGAATACTTGCTTGTATAGATCTTCCATGTAGAGTGTGCGAATGAAGAGCTCATCAGGGAGTGCCGTGATGTTTTGGTTATCTCCTGACCCATCATTGTGGTCAGGTCATTGTGAGAGAGAGTCTGCACAATTAGAAGTCCCAGGTTTGTGGTGGATTTCAAAATGATAATCTGCCAGTGTGGAAATGTAACCTGCAATTCTTCGATTAATTTTATGGGGGAGTCAGTAGTGGGCAAGGTTGGCATGATCGGTAAAAATCTTGATGGGGTGTTTTGTTCTGACCAATAGGTATCGCCAGTGTTGGAGTGCAAGAATCAAAGCTAGGAACTCCCTGTCCCAAACTGGGTAGTTCCTTTCTGCTTTGTTAAATGCGTGTGGCATATTGCCAATCATTTTTATTTTTTCTCTTGGGTCCTTCTGAAATAGGATCGCTCCAGTGGCAAATTGCAAGGCATCAGTTTCTTATTCATATGGGAGATCAGGATTGGTGGTGTAGAGTTTCAGGGTCATTGCGGACTGCCAATATCAAGGTTTTTTAGGGCTGTGGTCACTTCTGGGATCCAGAGAAAGGGGGTTCCTTTCTTGATTGTAGAAAAAATGGGGTGAGCTATTTTAGTGAAATCTCGGATAAATGGTTGTTGGTAATTGAGGGCGCCCATGATTGCTGTACTTGTTTCAGATTACTGGGAGGTCTCGGCCAGTTTTTGAGGCTGTCCATTTTGACTGGGTCAATTTTGAGGGTCCCCTGGTTGATTTGGAAGCCCAGGAAGCTGATTTCTTCTTGTTCAAAGGCACATTTGGATGCCTTTAAAAAGTAAGAGTCTCTCTTGAGGAGGTCAAGGAATTCATGTGTGATTTGTCGGTGAAGGTGTTCTTCTCCCAACCCTGTGGCTATTGCTACGTCATCTAGATAGTTGCAAGTGTTTTCTGGTTATTTTAGAAGCCAGGGTTGGAGGGTGTGGTTCATTGCCCGTTGGAAGGCTGCCAGGGCATTGGTAAAGCCAAAGCCCATTACCATGGGGATGAAGGTGCCAAACTGAGTTTTGAAGGTGCCTTTGTGTTGGTCTTCTGGGTGGATCAGGATATTGTTGTAACCAGCTCTGACGTCAAACTTGCTAAAGGTGGTTTTGCCCCTTAGCTGGTGCAACTGTTCTTCCATGTTTGGTAAGGCATGATAGTCAGGAACTGTGGTGTTATTGAGTTTTCGGTAGTTGACTACCATCCACGGGGCAGTGCCATCCTTCTTCTGGACAAAGAAGACAGGAGATACAAAGTCCAAGACACCATCCTTATAAAACCATTGGCTAAATCTTCCTGTATTTGTTTTGATAATTCTTGTTTCTCATTTTGGGGGAGAGGGTAAGTTCGGCAATCAAGGAATTTGGGGGTGTCTGGTCTCAGGGTGATTCTGAAGTCAAGTTCTCCCTGACTGGGTGGGAGTCGTTTGGCTGCTTCTTCTGAGAAGACTTTCTGATGCCGTGAATATTCAGAGGGAATGATGGTTGATCTTATTTGTGCAATTTGGATCTTTGGTGGGTTCATCGGTGATACAGGGGTGAGAAGAACCCCTAGGTGGTTTCTAAGGCAGCTGGTGCTCCAATTAACAAGGGGGTTTAGCGCTTTAGGAAGGGGTAGCCTAGGATCATCCTATCTTCTCCTAAATTCGTAACATAAAAGGTGAGGAGTCATGTGGTGGGTCCATGTCGCACAGCTATGTGGGCATAGTGAGTTAGCGCTCCGCCCTGGTTACTGGTGCCATCTATGTTGATGATGGGTCTGGGGTTTTTGAGGGTTCAAAGTGGGATTTGTAGTTTTCCCACAATTCCTTGGCTGATGAAGTTTTCCATTGCTCCACTGTCTAGGAGCGCTTGGCCAGTCTTTCCATTTGTTGTAATTATAAAGGAACTTTCATTGAGTTTTCTTTATGTTGAACAATGGTATCTATGTGGGCCTCAGTACCGACTGTCGTACCTTGGCCTAGAGAAAATCCTCTTTGAGGATGAGGTCCCAGAGTTTGGCTCTATCTTCTGCTGGTAGTGTTTTCATTCGGGCCACCATTGTGGAGGCTTCTTCCTCCTTGGGTGGTTCTGGGGTTGGTTCGGTAGTGCATGCCTTGGAAGTGGTGGGGGCCGTGTTTTTGGGGCATTTCTGGCTGAGGTGGCCTTTTTCCCTGCAATGGAAGCAATGCCCTTCTTTTGCCAATTGTTTCCTTTCTTCTTCAGTAAGCTTCTTAAAGTTGGACTTGGTGGCGTCCACTTGCATTTGGTCAGGGTGATGGGACTTGTGTTCCAAGGGGGAGTGTGTAGTTTTTCCTTTAAGTTTCTCTCTGATGGTGATGAATCATTGATGTTGCCTTCTGGCCTCCTCCTTCCATTCTTGAAGAGTGGTGGGCCAGACATCTCTGTTTAAAATCGCGTGGTAGAGTCTGGTCTTTAGTCTGTTTTTGAAGCTCTCAATAGCAATAATGTCTGTTTCTAACCACCCAGTTTTGGTCAGAAGCTGTTCGAAGGTGGAGATATAGTCATCAAGGGAGTCCTTCTACAGTTTGACAAGAGCCCTTGGGCATCTTCTTTCTCCGCAGTGTTGGGTGAACTTGAATGTGAAGTCTGTGACAAAGTTATTCCATAATGCTTTGTCCAATCTGTTGACAGGGTTTTGGGCCCTGTTTACCTTTTCCCTGAGTTGCAGCTGTTGAGTTGACCCATTCTTTGACCTTTTCTCCTTGAATGTAGGAGAGGGCCAACATTACTCGTTTGAAGGGGGAAATCATCACTGCTTTGTCATTGTTGAGACCCAGTACAAGTTGAA
>JAGFNK010000438.1:0-43480 GCA_025769875.1 Russula earlei
AGTACCAGGAGGATTTGACTCCCCCGAACCAAGCCATCTTCCCACTCCCGTAACAGTAGGACAACACACAGTAGCGGCGCCCCTGCCACCACCGCCGTCTCCTACACAGATAATACGGGCTCCTACTTGCCCACTCAGAACCCAACCGCCACCAGCACCACCACTGGTAGCACTGGCACATGCAGCACCACCGGCACCCCTTGCACTACCTGCACCAGCACCACCACTGGTAGCACAGGTACATGTAGCACCACCAGCACCCCTTGCACTACCAGCACCAGCACCACCACTGGTAGCACCGGTACACGTAGCACCACCGGCACCCCTTGCACCACCAGCTCCAGCACCGCCACCACCTCCCGTACAGCCTGCTCCAATGGCGGCACCAGTTCCTGCCCAGGTACAACAAAATCGTATCATTGGGACCACCCCAGAAGCCTTTGATGGCAAAGCAGAGAATGCGGAGACATTCTGGGCTGCCTTAGACAACTACTATTACATCAACCTGGACTCATTCCCGGATGAAGGGAAAAGAGTTGCAGCGGCCCTTACTCACTTCAAGATAGGTACCCCAGCAGGAACATGGGCCCGAGAACTAACAACGAAGGCTCAGGCCTTACAACCAATCAACTATGGTTCCTGGCAAGACTTTAAAACAGCATTTGCTGACCACTTCATTCCAGCAGATGTGCAACTGGAATCGAATGCCTTAATGCACTCTCTACGACAAGGCAACACCCTGTTCAATGAATGGTACCAAAAGTGGTCCCATCATGCGACCCGCTCCCAAGCAGACGAGAACACTAAGATGTTTGCTTTCCGCCGTAACCTAAACCAAGGAATCCACACCAAGATATTAGGTATAATGCCCGCGCCTACCACATTAGCAGCACTAGTCAAGAAGGCGCACGAGTTTGATCAAGTATACCACATGTGGATGTCACCATCGTTCTGTACTGGAAAACTGCCCCTGCGCACAAGGGGTCTAGGTACTAATGACCCAGATACTACCGTAGAAATCAACCTCTACCAGGGGAACCAGGCGAACAACACTAGAACAATAGTGCCCCGCGCAACACTCTCATGAAAGCTGAGAAACAACGACGCACAGAGTTAAAATTGTGCTACTATTGCGGCAAACCCAACCACATGGCCAAAGAATGCAGGTCTAAGAAGGCGGCCGCCCGTGCTCGTCGCCCCAGGACAATCCTCGCAGACTGCAGTCCGTTCAGCCACCATTCAGGAAGAACAACCTGAGCAGAAGGACACTGACCCAGTTCCTATTGCTTCTCTTGTAACTTGGCGAGAAAGTCTCGCCGCTAACATTCCACGTCCCCATTCTGCTCCTATGGATTTTTGATAGAACCCCTTAGTGCACCGCTAAGGAATATGGTACAGATTGCCACTATACCCATACAAATCAATTACCCCAAAGTCTTTACAAAGAATATAAGATCCCCTTCCATAGCCTTGAAAGTAACACTCGTGGGGAAACTCAGCGGCAAGGAAATCGGTGCAAGTGCCCTCATAGACAGTGGGGCAGAAGGAATGATCATCCACGAACAATTTGTGAATCAACATAATCTCCACCTCCACAACTTACAAAGACCCCTACCAGCACAGAATGTAGACGGCACCACAAACACTAATGGTTTAATCAGATATAGCACCATTCAGCGGCTACGAATCAAAGCGATGGGAGGTACACATGACGAACAAGCAGAATTCCTTGTTACCAACATAGGAGACCACGATATTATCCTGGGTACTGATTGGCTACGACACCATAACCCAGACATCAACTGGACCAACGACACTATCACATTACAAAACTGTCCAGCAACATGTGTAATGTCACAACCCTCCATAACAGTCCCATCGACCCACAATATACGTGGAGGATCGATAAAAGCCCTCACGATTCCAGAAGATGAAGAGCCATCATTCAAGCATGAAGCAGCATTAATATTTCGGGACACCCTGGACAAGGAAGAACCCCTTGTTGACCAACACATTTACAATGCCTTCCAACGTCACCCACTACAAATCCAGGCAAAGAGTACAACATCTACCAAACTGGCGAAGGACAATCAGCCAACACAACCCCTCGAGAAACTAATCCCAACGGAATTTAAAATCTGGCAAAGTGTATTTGACGAACAAGCGTCCCAACGCCTCCCTGCTCATGCACCATGGGATCATGCCATTAACCTCAAACCAGAATCCTCATGAAAGGACTGTGGCATCTATAGACTCACTCCAAAGGAATTAGTAGCCTTGAAGGAGTATCTAGACGAACACCTCAGACGGGGGACTATCCGCCCTTCCAAAGCACCAATAGCTAGCCCATTTTTCTTTGTAGAAAAGAAAGGAGGTGCCTTGCGACCAGTACAAGACTATCGAGGACTTAATGCCGCCACTATCAAAGATGCCTACCCCCTGCCATTAATCCCAGACCTTATTGACAAACTACAAGGGGCACAATACTTCACAAAGTTTGACGTACGATGGGGATACAACAACATCCAGCCTTCGACAAGGTGATGAACACCTCGCAGCCTTTAAGACACCTTTAGGCCTCTTCGAACCACTTATCATGACCTTTGGCCTTTGTAATGCACCAGCCACGTTCCAACGATTCATGAACAATATCTTAGCACCACTGATCGCAACAGGACACGTTGTGGTATATCTAGACGATATACTAATCCTTGCAAACACCATTCATGACTTAGATCAATGGACACATAAAGTCCTTAAAATCCTACAAGACCATGACTTATACCTAAAGCCAGAAAAGTGCGCTTTCCGTCAAACATCCATCAGCTATCTAGGCATACACATTTCACAAGGACGCATATCAATGGACTCGGATAAACTCATAGGCATCACACAATGGCCAACTCCTAGTAATATCACCGAAGTTCAAGCCTTCTTAGGCTTTTGTAACTTCTACAGACGTTTCATACACCAATATTCCCATCTGGCCCGACCATTGTTTAACCTAACCAAGAAGGACCACCCATTTCACTGGGGGTCCGAAGGAGGAAAAAGCCTTCCGCATCCTTATTGAAGCGTTCACAAAGGCACCTGTCTTAATGCTCCCTGACCATTCACGACCATTCCGCTTGATCTGCGATGCAAGCGACTTTGCAGTTGGCTCCATTTTAGAACAACCGGATGAACTAAACCGGTACCACCCAGTGGCGTACTTCTCCAAATCGTTAGATCCCGCTCAGAGAAACTATATGATCTACGACAAAGAGCTTCTGGCTATAGTTTCCTCGCTTTGGCATTTCCGACATTACTTAGAAGGTGCTAAACACCCTGTGGAATTGTGGACAGACCACAACAACCTCACATACTTCATGACGAAACAAAAACTCACTCAACGACAAGCTCGGTGGGCTTTGCTGCTTAGCGCATTCAATTTCCACATTATACACCACCCCGGAACCCAAAACAAAGCCAACGGTCTGTCCAGGCGGCCAGACTATAAAGAGGGGATGCATGAAAATGACGCAAAGGTCCTGCTCGACCAACAATTTTTTAAAATTAGAGCAACCCGATCATCCACAACGGAACCCATAGGAGACTTCGAACTAAGAAAACAACTACGTTCCAGCAAAGACTACGACCCAGAAGTCAAAGAGGCCTTAGAAACCATCCTGAAGAATGGCCCCCATCGCCTTACAAAAGGCTTGCAGGACTGGAACTTAGAAGAGGGACTGATTCTCTTCAAAGGAAAAGTCTATGTCCCAAGATCAGACGCACTAAGACGTACAGTCCTCAAAGTACACCACAATTCCTTAGCCACTGGCCACCCGGGTCAATGGAAGACCTACGAGCTAATAAGCCGTAACTATTGGTGGCCAGGAATGTTAACATTTGTCAAGAACTATGTAGATGGTTGTGCTATATGTCAAAGCACAAAGAACCGCCCAACAACGACCGTACCCCTAGTCCCTATCACCCCTGTGGGCAAGATCTGGGACAGCATCACCATGGACTTCATTGTCGATCTACCCCCCTCTCAAGGGTATGACAGCCTACTAGTAGTGGTGGACCGCTTTAGCAAAGCTACCATCATCTCCCCATGTCACAAGACCATCAATGCAGAAGATACTGCCTCTCTAATCATGAACAACGTGTGGAGACGAGTAGGGTTACCAACTCAAATCATCTCCGACCGAGGTCCTCAGTTTGCAGCAAAAGTTACCCAAGAATTATGGAGGAAACTAAATGTTAAGTCCTCCCTTAGCACGGCATACCACCCCCAATCAGATGGGGAAACAGAAAGGGTCAACCAAGAACTAGAACAGTATTTGAGGATCTTCTGTAACCACCAACAAGATAACTGGGCCGAACTAGTCCCATTCATGGAGTTTGCTCATAACGCACGCACCCATAGTGCAACCCACAAAGCCCCCTTTGAAATATGGTAAGGCTTCAATCCGACATTTGCCCCCCCTTTCAATTTCAATACCAAGTTCCCTTCCGTCCTGGAACGTCTGCAACAACTAGATCTACTTAGAGAGGAGGTCGCAGCCTCCCTCCAGAATGCCGCAGCACTAATGGGACAGCCCAGCTCCCACTTCCCCAAGTACCAGTTTAAGTCAGGAGACTTAGTCTGGCTAGAAGCCACTAATCTGAGGACGACACACCCAAAAGCCAAGATAGCCCCTCGACGATACGGACCTTTCAAGGTGGTCACCTCATACCCAGTCAACGTACGTCTAGAACTACCAAAGACATGGAGGATACACCCAGTCTTCCATAATTCCCTGATCAAACCATATAAAGAGACCACTGCCCACGGCCCTAACTTCAAACAACCCCCCCCTACTATAGTAGAAGGGGAGGAACAGTATGAAGTGGACAAAGTCTTAGCGTCCAGACATTCCCCCAACCATAGAGGCATTCAATACCTAGTACAGTGGAAAGGGTACCCCGCGGCAGAGAACACTTGGGAGCCCGCGTCAAACCTAATTAAAGCCAAAGAGGCTGTAAAGGCCTTTCACCGACAGTACCCAACAATGCCTAAGTCTAATAACATAGTTGCAGGAGCAACTAGGTCATAAAGAGGGGATGAATGTCATGAACCATTCCCCGGAGAGGGCCCTTGAAGGACCCTTCCTTGTAGGAGGAAACCCAGCCTCTATGGTGTCACCCTGTTCACACGAGCAAAAGGGGTGAGTAGAGGTGTCCACAATATCGCGCGCCCATTGTTGCACGAGCGATTCTTGGCACAATCAACATACAGCAAGCCCCACTTAAAGGCAACCCTTCTAGCAACAAAAGACAGTATTAGGGCCTTCTTAAGGACCCTTTGGAACGACCCTAGGAACTCTACAATAGGTACTAACCTAGTATCAAAGGCCCTACAACGTGTTATTAGACCAACTCTAATAACTATAGAACGAACTACAATATAAGGCAACACTAAGGACCTTAATAGAAGTATTAGGGTCGACTCTAAGGACCCTAATAGAACTATATAAGGGCCTTATAAGATAACACTATTCCCTAACCAAACTACAAGTCCTCAAATGACCGGCCCTAAACTAACTAACAGGAAATGAATCAGGTGCTTGCACGTGCACTAAAGCAGTAAACACGTGGACAATGGAAGCTCTTACTCATCAGGAGAAGCTTCTTACTCAGCAGCTTACTGAGCATGACTGAGCATGCTCAGTAAGCATCCTCCGACTTCTTACTCATCACTCTATTGTGCTTGATAACAAGGTTATGACTTGTTCCCTATTTAGCAGTTCTCTTGTAGTATATAAGCGCTCAATAAAGTAGCGGACAGTCCTCAGACTGTCCATTTGTTTATGGCACTCTCCATCCCTGGGATACTCCTTTAAGGACCATCTGTCACAGATACCGGTCCCTCGGACCGAACCGGCAACCGGACAAGCCAACCCGGACAAGCCTCATGATTCCCGCGCGTTTGTATGACTCACTCAGCCTCGCATGTACCACTACCTTCCAGCGTGTTCCAGTCCAGACCGTCTCATTGCTACCTCATGTCTGCTATTTGATATAGGACATAGTTATCTATATAAACCTGTCAATAGCAGAGAACAAGCCTTAAGCTTGTTCTCTTGTGAAATATCACTGGATTCTAGCTTCGGACTGTAGGCTTGCAGAGAATCAAGCAGTCGACTCAGAAACTTTCCCTCTCCTCGAAGTCTTCGAACGCGAAGACTTTCCCATCATATTTCCTCTCCGTGGTACACACTAGCCTTCGCTGTGTTGTCACCGAGATCCCCAACTCCCGCGAGAACTCGTCGTCTCGCTCGACTCAGTGCGCACGTCTCGCGTGTGAAACGATTTGTCAGCGACACCGCCCCCAGTCGGTGACACCATCCCCTTGTGACTATCCTGGCCTCTCCCCTGCGTAATTGTTCTACTCTCCCAGTAACAATACCTCTCTGGTATTTGTTGCTTCTCTGGACTCTACTCCTTGCCCACGCGGTCTTGGACGTCTATCGACTCGTCTTCGAGCTTATCCCTCGCTCTTGAACTGGATAGTTCAACAGTGAGTCTTGACAATTGCAGGGGCATTGCCATGCCCATGCCAAGGAGGTTGGAGCAAAGTGCGTGCATATGCTGACAAATAAGGTTTGTCACCAAACAAACAAACCACTGATGGTTTGTTTTTCATTTTTTCTCTCCCCAGTGTCCACTTTCTATGGTGATAGTGGTGGTGCACATGCCCGTCGTCTTGTAACCGAACCTGTCAAAACTGAAACCACTGGTGACAATAGCAACCCAGAGTCAGAGACTGACTGGCTTGAGGACCTGGAGTCCACCCAGCAACTGTCCACAAAATGTTCTGAGGTGATGGTAATTGAGGTACGTCTGCGACATCATTTTATCTCTTCTAAAACTCAAAGCTGTTCATGTAGAGACCGTCATGGTCAGCTTCAGTTGCTCCTCCCGGGCCTTCTGCCTTAGATGGTGCACTGCCCAGCAGCCAAACTTGGACAACTGATGATGTTCCATCTTCTCAAGATTGTCAAAGCAGCGCTACTGCTTTGGCTTCTGAATTTTGCTGGCCCACTGACACCGATCTTGTCACTGACTGGGGGCGGTGTCGCTGACAAATTGGTTCACACGCGAGACGAGTGTAGCGAGTCGAGCGAGACACTAAGTCTTCGCGAGTTTCGGGGATCTCGGAGACGATATTGCCAAGGCAAATATGTTCCGCGGAGAGGGGAAGTCACGAATAAGTCTTCGCGTCAAGAAGACTTATGAGTAAGAGAAGTTTCAGATGAAATGCTTGATGTCTTGCAAGCCTACAAGTCCTGAAGTTCGAAATCCAGTGATATTTCACAGGAGAACAAGCTTAGAGCTTGTTCTCTCTTACAGACAGGTTTATATAGACAATGTATACTATATCAAATAGTAGACACAAGGTAATGGTGAGGCAATCGAGACTGGGACATGCTGGAAGGTGCTGGTACATGCGAGGCTAAGTGAGTCATGAAACACGTGGGAATCGTAAGGTCTGTCCGGGTAGGCTTATCCGGTTGCTGGTCCGGTCTGAAGAGCCGGTTCTTGTGACAGATCTCATACTTACTCCAGATTCAAACAAGGTAACACTGTCTAAGCAACGCCCACTAATTCGCCTCGTCCTTCAAGACGCAGTGGATAGTGTTCAAGCCAGTTTGCTCATTGATCACGCATTCCCTGATGCCCCTACTGTTCTCGCAGTGATAAAGGCTGCTCTTTTATCAGCTGCTTCTTCCTGTCCCGGTTCCTCATTCATCCATCGGTGCCTCCAGTCCGATCACGAATACGTGACTAAAATTATCCCTGTGGTAAGTTCCTCAACCAGAGAGATGGCGTTACTGACGGAATCAACAGCCATGTGGTTGTGTCCCCCTTTTCTGACATGAAGCCAAAGAACGCTTCACTACCATCATCTCAGCTGAGTTGTCGGCCATCCCATCAAAGGCATCAATCATTGCCTTTGTTGAGAAGCAGTTAACAGATTACAACTATACGTTTCCAACCAGCAAAAGTGTAAGTGGACTTATTCTTATTTGATACCATCTAATGTGTGGTTAGGTTTCATCGAACTTTGGTCTTATAATGCGCTTGCGTCCCTATCGGAATACGCGGATAATCAATGTGATTCATGATTTGTATTTTGCCAGAGGTGTTAACTCATTTGTGAGTAAATTTGGACACCACTTTCCAACACATCAAGACACCCTTGGGGTGACGACGCGTGAAGTGCCAATACCAATGGTCGCATTGGTAGCAATGGTGGTAAGTCTAGTTTAGTCTTGTCTTTGAAATTTGTTCTAACTATATATGTAGCTCTATGCTGCCCTGCATGAGTGGCGTACTGGTGTCCACCAGGCCACGGACTTTTCAGCCAATGCATACCTTGATGTCTATCGTGGCCATATTGGCACATTCAACCATATCCAGGAGCATTGTGGCAATGCGTTCCACACGATGATGGCGGATATTTTTACAAAAGCCCAGTGAGCAATCAAATCATGCTATACTTTGTTTAACTAATCTACCTTCGCGGCAGCACTTCAGCGTTGAGAACCTCGGTCCCAATTGCTGGACTCAACCTTGAAGAACTCAACAATTGAGCAAGCTCACACCATCCTTGGTCCCTCAAACCAACGGTGACATTATACCTGCTCATATTGTTCTCTTGGACAAATTATCGTTCTCATACATCTACACTTGATTTTAGTTTGGCATTGTAAAATGCCTACATTAGTATTCCTGTCATAGCAGTAGCTGAATGGACTGCGAAGTTATTGCGCTATTATCAGCGCTTATTATCAATCATGTCGTGAATTATCCAATCCAAAATTATAGAACAAGAACCATGAATTATCATAATAGCAAAATTATTATCCATAATGATGATAATGGTCAATAAAATTATTGGGGGTAAACTGGCAACGATAATTTCAGTTTTTGATAAATGATGCTAGCGAGGGATAATAAGTGCTAATTATTAGTCTCGGTTCCAGACGTTTCTATCTCGGACGGGAGAATCCGAGGGAGGTTGAATCGGAGTGCGAAAAATAGATGAAACTGTTTGAGATAGAACGTCTGGTGACTTTCGTATGGGTGGGTGTGGGTAACTGATCATGTGACCTTGTCGCGTACTATCCACATACTTGTATATTGACTGCGTACCTGTGCATACAGCCTGCCGCTTGCAATGTCCACTGTCCCTTCTGATGGTGACACTTCAGATTCTGACCACAAAGCACATGAGGATGCTGCACCTGAACGAGCCCCGAAATCTGACCCACACATCCTGACAAACTGACCGATGTCGGACAATTTCTGGAGGATACTGGCGACATTTCTGACCGCGTGCTACAGGTTCTAATTCCTGGACGGCTCTAGCAACATTTCTAATTGTGTGCTGCAGGTTCTTGATCTGATGGATAAGCTACACCTCAATCTTCCTTTGTTTCTTTGGGCAATCAGTAGCTTTGATCCAAGGGCGGGTAGGGACAGGAAGGAACCGAGAGCAAGGTCATGCTCCTGGACACAACGCTTAGATGTGTCGGACCCGAGCGTGAGAGGGGATGTGTGGACAATGTGATTCAATTTCCTGAGCTAAATCTGTTACATTCGAGATGGTAATTACTTGTTCTTATATACAAAGGTGTCCTGTCCCTCCGACTTTGAGTCTGCAAGCGCGGGGCGGTGCAGCGATGATGTAGGGGCGAGATGCTGTGGGCAGCGAGCCCTCCGGTAAGGCGATGATGATGACGTGTGTGCGTCATTCGGGTCTTGTGCGTAGACGCAGTGGTGGAGGCGAGGGCGATGCTTGAGAGTCAGTCCCAGAGGGGCGAGAACATAAACACAAGGAAGGGGGGAAAGCATGAGATGGATAAAGGAGACTAGTGGCGCAGGGGATAGATGTAGGCGAGAGAGCGCGAGGCGTTGGGCGGCAAGGCGAGTGACGTCGATGGCGATCGACTTGAGCCTGTTGTCGCAGTTCCCGGGCTGCAGAGTGGGGAACGAAGTGATGACGTCGAGAGGAGGAACGCGAGAAGGAGAGAGAAAGATGAAAGAGAGGGAAGGAGGACATGTGGGCAAGGGACGCGCGGGAGGGGGCCAGTGCAAGTCATGTGAGTTTCCTGGCCAGTGGGCTCACACACCTTACAGCATGTAACAATTTCACCACGCGAACACATTTCTAACTGCTGGGAGGATGATATGGAATAAAAGAGAGAGGGGGATATCCTTGAACTGGATATGCTGCACCATATTGCACAGGATGAGGGTAATATTGAATAGAATAGCGGATTGTTGGCTGAGGCACAGTTTGACGACTGGGACTCAGAGCTGGATACATGGGATGGTCCAAGTCCAACATGATCCTATGAGTAGAAATGTATGCGTCGATATACCACAAAGATAGTACGTGACAAGGTCACATGATCAGTTACCCACACCCACCCATACGAAAGTCACCAGATGGGGCTCCTTGAACCGCGACCACCACCAGGTCCAGATTTTCCCATGGCAAAGCCAGGGGCAAGGATAGGCAGTGAGGATGACTAGTGAGCTCTGCAAGGCCAGAGCCACCCGTCCAAGCCTTCGTAAAACTATGACCCCCTCACCAACTAAACCACCATCCACCAGGCCGACTGGCCAAACCAATACATAACACAATCACTATGTACATAGCTAGCATGCAATCTGCAATAGAGAAACCCTCCCACATAAGCACACAACCCACTCCATACAAAACCAACTCCCCAACAACGAACAGACTACACCGACACCGACACTTGCTGTGAACACCCTACCCAACCCCCCTCTCCCCTCCTCCCAACCGCCAACTGCCACCACCAGCTCCATGCCACTTGTTAAGATCTGACAGATCTTAGTACCGACTCTTCTGGTGAAAGAGTTGCTTGATATAGTTCAAGCACTAGACTTCGAACCCTTTGATATTATCTCAGGAAGATTGAATGTAGAAAAGAGAGGGGCCTCTTTCAGTTAGAGTCTGCACTATATTTGTTTAGATCATTTGACAAGATAATTGTCTTGTGAAAAGTGTAAGTCGAGCGTAAGGCTCGACTTCTTGGTACCACAGACTATTTATACGATATCTCGATAACTACTGATCCGATTCGTACGAAACTCGGGGTGCACATAGCTGAGAACCAGTAGTATCCAAATACATAGAGCGCAATTCAAGAATGTTAGAAATGACTCACGCGTGAGTCATTCTTTCCTAGTATCAGTAAGCAATCAGTAAGGAATCAGTAAGGAATCAGTAAGGAATCAGTCAGCAATCAGTAAGCAATCAGTAAGCAGATCGATAAGCAAACACATGAGTAATCACAGATGAGTCAGCGGAATAGATGACAGTCGGAGAATCAAGAGAATCTTAACACCACTACAACCATGTGGTAACCACACGTGTCCCCACCCATATGACCATTATGCCTTTCATCAGCGGAACGAAAAGTCCTTTGACAAGGCCGAACCCACACCATATGTGAAATGAACACCAGGTGGGAGAAGTCCATAAACAAACGACTAACAAATGACAAAATAACTGCATTAACAATAACTCGAGACAAAAACTTCAGAAAACTAGTCGAAAACACCTGGGAAGGGGTCCTGCTAAAACAAATGGATCTCCCCCCTGACTGGCTCCAAAATCGTGAGGTTTTAGTGGGTAGGAGGCTAACCTAGGTACCTGAGTCCCACACTGGCCTACCAGACCGTGCGTAAATGCATTTCCCCTCACACCCGGTCCCCACACCGGCTTCAGCACATTAGATAGGGCTGATCCTTTTTCTCCAACTATCTAACACTTATTCACTGTAATTAATTGCTAATTACGAGAATAAAACGCTCTCCAAAAAAAAAAAAAGAAAGTCACCAGACGTTCTATCTCGAACAGTTTCATCTATTTTTCGCACTCCGATTCAACCTCCCTCGGATTCTCCCGTCCGAGATAGAACGTCTGGAACCGAGACTACTAATTATCTCTCGCCAGCGCGGGAGGTTTTTCCTGATGTTCATCGACATCTCGCCGCCGTCTCGACCAGCCTCGAACCCATTGATCACGCGTACACGCATCAGCCCACCTGACGCCGTCCAGTCCCATCACACCGCATCGACTGCCTTACCCGGTCTTGAGTGCCTTTCATCAGGCTCGCTTGTCAACTGCACCTGGACGCGATTCGTCCTTCGTTCCGCGGCCTCGCTGACATTCCACAGGAGTTTTAGTCTGGCTTAGAGCGTCAGGTACGGTATTCATACTCTACCATTACCATATCGCCCCTTATCGCTTTCATACTATCGACCTTTTTTACTACTCGATCTCGTACACATCTCGCTTCTGTGTCTCGCACCCCGTCTCGCGCTCCCTTTCTCACCTCCCTTGAAGTGTCCCCTTTCTCCTTTCATTCGTATTCAGTTTAAGTAGCATAGATTATCGTTCATGACAGCTAGCGAATCCATCCTCTCTGTCCCCCTCTAAGTCTGTCGGAGTCGGACCCAGCAGAAGGCAAGAAGACGACGAACGAACGTCAACGCTGCCGTGCCAAGTCCCTCCTCATCACCTTTCACTCCCTCTCTTCCCGTCTTCTTTGCTCAAGTCCTGTTTACCAACTTGCCTCTCCTCTTTGTCTGCCGTCTTCGCCCACACCCACTTTCCGACTCCCTCTCCACCTTTTGCACGGCATCCCTCGCGCCGCAGCACACGTTCGCTCCCACTCAGCCCCTTACCTTTCAGTTTCATCATACCTCTCCTTCTTGTCCCTCCTGCTCTCCGCTTGCCCTTTGGCCTGAAGACTGTTACCTCAGATCACCGTCCAGTCGCATGAATTCAGCGCGCCCCAGACTGGCTCGCTTCATCTGGCTGCCACAGCGAGGCTGGATTTGTGTTGACCTGAGACCCCCCCATCTTCCCTATAGCCCCCTCGTTTAGGTTGCCTTGGGCAACCCAGCCTTTGAGCAAGCTCCTCTACCCTCATAACTAGCGCGACAGAAATCACATCTACTCCAGTCCACCTCGCCCTTTCACCCTTCGCCGTGCTCCCTATCCAGTACCAGCCGGCACGACATCCACATGCACGCCCACTCGCGCGGTCCTCACTGCCTCACCCACTTCGTTTGCCTGTGGCCTCCCCCGCTAGCCAACCAGTCGCCGTATCTCATTACCGCTATCACGGCCCCACGCTGCTGTCATCTCCCCTCCCCCACAACTACCGCCGTCTCGTCTATATCGCCTGCAGCTGCCGCCGCCTTCACCATCACGTCCACGCGTGCCACTTCATCGCCCACACGCCCCCTTGGTAGTCAGAATTGCCCGCCACAGCACCAATGCACCATGCCGTCCCATTCCAACATCTCTGCCTACTCCCACCAAGAATGAGTATTGCTACACTAGCCACATTGTCATCCTCAACAGCCACCTCCACCTTCTGAATGGGCAACCCATCCCTAACAGTGGTGATTGAAGGACACTGTCAATGCCTGGATCCCTGCCAACAGTGCCCAAGTCTTCAGCTACCCAGCCACACCCATAGTGCCCACACCAGTTGCACTCCCCTTGTCCCACCATCCATCTTCATCACGTGACCCACCCATCAGTGTGCCAACTCAGCTCTGGTGCCTCCAACAGGAGCCAGAGGACCTCATCACCACCTCATCAAGGCTTCAGATGCATGACCAAAAAGATGTATGGCCAGAGCTTCCAGGAAATCTGTGAACTAGGGCTGCACACTGTACTGTATTATGGGTACAGCTATATATTTGATGGGTCTCAACAGGTAATACCCACCCTGTACCTGTACTGTACTGTGCTTAACCCAAGCTTCAGACAGACCCCTCAATTGGACAGTCACAGGTTGTCACAACATCCCATCAATGGATTTCAACCTCCAATATCAACCTCCACACCCAATTCTCACCTTGAAACTCTGCATTTTGCTGACTACTATATTTATCATGAGTATATAGGCCTGATGATTGAAAGTATTAGTGTATTAACTATTACTGTGGATTAATGTTAGTCAAAATTGAGCATCATGCTGTGGACACCAGCAGCATGTACATGGATGAATGGCTTTCTCATTCTCATTCCCAGTGCTTCATTTAGGCAAGCCTCATAACCTGGGTTGCCTGCACACTGGTCCCACTGCCTATGGCACCTTTTGGCATGCATGGGCAGTGACCTTGGTGAATGCAAGTCGAAGATGCGAAAATTGTGCAGTGCAATGGGATTATTGATAGCATTTGAACATGGCATCAATTGGCAGGCATGACATCTGCCTAGTTTCTGACCCTCCTAGCACAGAGATTTATGAAGGAAACAATACCATAGAAATGTTCAATATACTTAATAGAATGTATGTATGAAGTTTGAGGCAGTTTGGTGGTAAAATGAGAGAGATATTTGATGTGTCCAAATGAGGGGTCTATCTGAAGCTCAGGTTAAGCACAGTATGGTAAAAACTCTGCAGCAGTCAGTGAATAGGATGGGTATGAGTCCCATATTATAGGACCTGTTCACCCATAAGACCACAGTTATGGTGCACAGCCCTACTGTAAACCCCTTGTATGTGCATGCTTCCTTTCCTATGATGAATGTGACAAGGCCTTTTGGCTCAGACTTCACCCAGATGACCACAAAATGGTCTCTCAATGCCTCAACCCCTCATGCACATACAAGCAACAAGGTTGGTATCTCAATTACTCAGAGGCATTCACCACAGCAGTTGATGGCAGTTTTGGGCCACCAGGGGCATGTGTGGAGAAGCACAAAAGCACAACATGGCATGCCCTTGGGATCATTTTTGATCCTCCAATTTTTTTCACTCCCCTCAGGGGAAAATACATTCTCTTGTGCCCTGTTATGGTGTCATGGCTGTTAGAGCATTAGCTCAGGGTTCAGTGGGGCCAAGTCCCTGTGACTTGGTTCAAGGGTTCAGTGGGGCTGGCTCAAAGAGACTGGATCAAGGTTTTAGCATCTCAAGGCTGAGTCAGACAATGACTCAGTCCACAGACAGAGTTGATCTCCTGGTTTTACAGAAGAGGAGGACAATGATAGAGCAAGAGAGGAGTAAGAGGAACACAAGGGTTCCTCCTAGTGTGTTGATGTCAAGCAGAGTAAAAGCCAGCACAAGCAAGTTGTGATTGAGAGAGGATACAGGGCAAAGGGATGCGACAGGAAATGGGACAAAGCTAAGCTTGGGGCATTCCCCAGCTTCTACAGGTGCTTAAATACTGTATGTAGCAAGGCTGTACAGTACTATATGCAGAACAATAGATAAAGGTGAGCCAATAGCAAAAAGAACTCAAACAATAGATGAAACGCAATAGGTGAAACAATAAGGGACCATCAGCATCAAGGGATGGAACAGTAACCAAAGGGATGAGGGTGATAGGAGGGAACAATAGTAGAAGTGGACAATAACAGAAGAGGTTAGAGACAAACTGAAAAGGGGGTAGATCATGACATGCCCCTTCTTAGGCCTTGTTCAATCCACACCAAAAGTGAAAATGTCCAAAAAGCAAGAACATTCCATACCAGCTCCACAACTCCTGTGCCTGAGAAAAATGCAAATGATCAACTCAATCACACACACACACCAAAACCAGAACAAGCAATTCAGCCACATAGAGAGGCAATGCATTATTTCCATTGAAGTCCAAAGTCCTTTTACTATACAATTTCATACCTGTCTTACTTCTGTTCCCAACTCCAAAAGCTCCTAAAAACATTTTTCTATTTTATTCCTCAAGTAACATACTTGTAAAACATATAAATTAGCCTCTTATTGCCTGCAAATGTATCAGTGTTGTTTTCTCTGTTCTCAAAAACCTCTCGCAAAGTCCCCCTTCTTGTGCCCTACCACTGCTCCACATTGTTTACATGCATCTGTGACTCTGTGCCACATCAACAGTCCACCAGCCCATCTTGCCCACTCACATGTTCCCCCTGCCTGGGTATCTTATCTCCACCAGGTTATGGGCTCTGAAGTTGCCTATTGAAATATCAAAGTTAAATCAATTCACACCTCACAAGAGAAAAGTCTGATAAGATAAGATGGAAGATAACAGACTTCCAGTGGTCAAACTAGCTGGTGAAAGATCAAATTGGGTATTGTACCAGGACCATATGGTGTGGACTCTCCAAGTGAAGGGCATGGAAGAACATCTAACTGAGGTATTGGTCACTCCAAGATATATCAACACAGGAGACATAAACGGAGTATCACTGGCAATGTGATGGGCCAATGATGACACCACAACCAAACAGATCATTGCTTTGTCAATATCAGACATAGCATTTGGCCAAATCAAGCATGTGACTGATGCAAAGGGGGTTTGGGATGCCCTAAAGGCACTGTATGAAAACCAATCTCAATCACGCAAACTGGATTCCATGTGGAAGCTCCAAACTATGAAATGTGATGAAGATGACAACATCTGCATGCACTTTGATAAGATGCAAGATATGCATGAGAAGATCACATCTATGGGCAAAACGATCAGAGATGATGAATATGTGACAATCCTTATCTTCTTGCTTCCCCCATCTTATGATTATCTCATCTCATCTATGACCATGAGTGCTGAGATGAATAATAATGATGTCATAACTCAAATGGTTATCAAATACATGTCTGACAAATTTCAGAAACACATTATACACAAATCCATTGGTCTCCCCAATACACTGGATGAAGCATTTAGTGCTGTAATTTATCTAATACACATGTGGAGGTGGCTTGAGTCCAGCTCCACCAATTCTCACTCAAATCTCATGAAAACAATGGGGCTGCCTAGCCCTCATTCAGGCGATTCCGGGACAATAAGTTTCATATGAATTGAAGGTGTTTTGAGGGAGATATTCATCCCACATGTTTGAGGGGGTTTTCAGCACCGATTTGGGTGGAATTCAAGCTCCACCAAGTGTGCTGAAAATGGCAATAACTTTGATATTTCAATAGGCAGCTTCAGGGCTCATGACCTGGTGAAGATATGATACCCAGGCAGTGGGAACATGTGAGTGGGCAAGACAGGCCTGGTGGGCCATTGACATGGCACAGAGTCAGGGATGTGTGTAAACAATGTGGAGTGGTGGTAGAGCATGAGAAGGGGACTTGTTTGAAGTGCATGTGAGGGGTTTTTGAGAACAGGGAACATGACACTGATACATTTTCAGGCAATAAGAGGTTAATTTATATGTTTTACAAGTATGTTACTTAAGGAATAAAATAGGAGAGTGCTTTTTTTTTGGAGTTGGGAATGGAAGTAAGATAGAATGAAAACATACAGTGGAAAGACTTCAAACTTCAATGGAAATAATGCATTGCCTCTCTATGTGGCTGATGCACTTGTTCCAGTTTTGGTGCATGCATGCGATTGAGTCGCACATTTGTGTTTTTCTTGGATATGGAGTCATGGAGCCAGTATGGAATGTTCTTGCTTTTTGGACATTTTTGGTTTTGATGTGGGTTGTACAAGGCCTGAGAAGGGTCACAGCAGAATATATTTTTCCCCTGAGGGGAGTGGAAAAAATTAAGGGATCAAAAATGATCCCAGGGATGTGCCATGTTGCGCTTTCACGCTCCTCCACATGCATGCCTGGCAGCCCAAAACCACCAATAGGCCAGGCCAAAGCCATCATTAAGCCATCACTTTGGCCCAGCTCAGCCTGGCCTATTTTGGCCTGGCTTGGCCCAGCTCACAGCCTGAAGCCAGGCCAGGCACATCCCTAGTCTGCACTCTGTCAAGACTCACTATTGAACAATCCAGTTCAAGAGTGAGGGGAAAGCTCAGAGACAAGTCAATAGATGTCTAAGATGGCATGGGCAAGTAGGAGGGTCCAGAGCAGTAACAGATACCAAAGGGGTACTGTTGCTGGTAGCATGGAGTAGTTATGCAGAGAGGAAGCCAGTGGGACTAGAAGGAGCGGTCCTTAAGGAGTACCCCTAGGAGTATAGAGTGCCACAAATCAAATGGACAGTTGTTAGGATTCTCACATTCTTGTCTGCTTACCTATGCTTTGGTGACTCATCCCTGCTTACTCATCTGTGCTTACTCTTGCTTAGTGATTCACTTAGTGATTGCTTACTGGCTCAATTACTGATTGATTACTCATTGGTTACCAATTGATGACAAATACTAGAAAAGGATGACTCACATGTGAGTCATTTCTAACACTCTCAAATTGCACTCTATAGTTTTGGATACTACTGGTTCTCAGCTATGTGCACCCCAAGTTTTGTACGAATCAGATCAGCCATTGTCAAGATATTGTATAAATACTCTGTGGTACCAGGAAGTCAAGCCTTATGCTCGACTTACTTTCTTACAAGGAATAACTACCTTGTTAACCTCTCTAAAACTCAAGTTGTCACTCCCAGTGAAAGAGGCCCCTCTTTTCTCTTACATCTACTCTTCTTGAGATAATATCAATGGACTCAAAGTCTAGTGCTTGAACTATATCAAGCAACTCTTTCACTAAGAGTCAGTAACAAGATCGGTCAGATCTTAACAGCAGTCTGGAGACTGTCTAGTACTTTATTGAGTGCTTATATACTACAAGAGAGCTACTAAATAAGGGATGTGCTGTAACCTTGTTATCAATCACAATAGCTGGATGAGTAAGGCACCCAGGGGTGCTTGGTAAGCATGCTCAGTCATGGTGAGTAACCTGCTGAGTAAGGAGGGCTTTGGTGATGAGTAATAGTTCTTGAAGTCCATGTGATCATCATGTGAACTTCACGGGTTGTTTGCTGTACTTCAGGCTTACTTATATAGTTAGTAAACCTTGTTAACTCTCTCCTGAGAACCCAGGCAAGTGGATCTCCATTTTAGGAGTCTCCAGGTTGAGTTTTCAATTCATGTGTTGAGTGGTTATAAGGGTTGAACCACTTTACTGTAGTAATGACTGGATAGCTCAATGGCCATGAGTGTTTGGTCTGGTCAGTTAGAGGTCCTGGGTTCAATCCTGGCAGTGGGCTATCTTTTGAGGTGACTTGGAGCTGAACTTGGCACTGTCATCTTGTAAGTGTATAATGCTTGTTGTTTAATCCCCTTTCAACAGAAGGCTGTAGCTGGCTTCTGTAACAAGGGTCTTGGGTTCAATCCTGTGTAATGGACTATTATGTGAGATATAACTGGAGTCAATCTTGGCACTGTTGTCTTGCTTGTCAATAGTTGTATGCATTCCTTATTAAGTCCCTTTGAAGTCCCCTTAATAGAATGGACTCTTTGAGAGTGTTCATGACACACTCAGCATTCCAGCTGGGACTGCTCTGCTCCCCTCTCTCCTCTCCTCTTTCCTTGGACCAGTCAGCCTTATGATCTCACTGGCATATGTAGTTTTTCCTGATGTATGAGTGCAAGCTTAGGATTTGTATCTCAACCATAGTCATGACTTTATTTAAATTTTTTTTTTCCACTATTACACATGCATGAGCTTGTCATCCTGTTTAACTGGCTTCACTTTTTGGCTTGTTGAGAAGCAAAAAAGTGCAAAAAAGTGGCTAAAGCCTGCAAGAATTTTGTGATCTTGCTGATGCACAGCAAGTATGTTGAATTACAACTTTCAAAACCTGTTTGAAAGCTCATATATGTCAATGCTCACTGTACAAGTCAAACAGGGGAGTCGGAACATAGTCAGTACAAAGTGTATATAGTATGGTGTAGGACTCGTATGATCAAAGGGGGGAATTTACCACAAGGCCTCCGATGGACACAATGCTCACCTCGATCTCTACCCCATGGCAGAAGCACGAATACATCATCATATCTCTCAAGCTCATGTCATTCAGAATTTCACCAGCATCACTTCCTCTTCCCCCTCAAGCAATGTATGCACTCGATCGTGTCTCGGCATGAGACTGATCCAATATGACAGTGGGGTCTGTCCAGACTTGCCCTCATATTCCTCCAGAGAGATATGGGCTCGTCAGGTAGGGTACGGATATCAAACACCCAGAGCAACCGTGAAAGCATGAGAAACAGCTTGTACTCTGAGACGTGGATAGCTGGACATATTCAACGGCTGCCACACAAAACAAATCCATGAGGGAGGACAGAAGGTCAGCAGGGAAGCCAGTGATGCTTGGACAGGGGTGCAGGAAATACATTGTACACATACCCAGCGCCGAATGCCCAATGGTCCCAGTCCATTGTGTTTGGGACCTTGCTTGACTCAGCGCAGGTCAATGTATCGCCCAGGTAGCGATCAGGGTTGAACAAGAATCTGTTGTGATGTAATGGTTTGGATCAAAAATCATCATAGCTGGAGGAGAGAGTGGGTATGCACAAGTCCGGATACCTCTCTTTGTTGTGATGGATGTCGTATCGATTGAGAATGAGTGCTGTGTCCTTTGGAATGTACATCCCATTGTAGACAAACTGTTCAGTTGAAAAGTGTGGTGTCACCATCCAAAATGGTGAGTGGATGCGCACTGGCTAATAGGATGGGACGGCAGGTGTGAAAAGCCATGAATGAAATTGAGGAATTCTGCCGCATACCTCATTGATGACTGCATGGATGTATGGAAGATGCTGCTCATCTTCTACACTCAGCCAATAATCCCGGCCAATGACCTTGTCAAGTTCCGCATGGGCCTGGGCCTGGATTTCTGGATTTGATGAAATGAGAGCAAGGAACCACAGAATCATGCCCTTGGTATAGAATTGAGGTGCAAGGCCCATTAGGCTTTTAAGCATAGATTTGTTGAGACCACTTACAGATTGGATGCCACCAAGGGTGAACACAGCCGCCAACATGCACATGTCTTCACAGTCTAGCTTTTCTTCCTCATGGGTCAATATGAGCGTCTTCACCAGACAATCTGGAATGTCCTCTCCAGTGTCCATCTGAGCTTTCACCTGCATGATCATGGTCCCATAGACATTCATGATCTCATCATGAAGCCGTCGAGTGTGTGATTGTTTGGGACTGGGGATCCACTGAAGCAGATTGATGAAGTCGACAATATTTGAAAGTGGACCTGGGGACCGACCTCAGTCAGGCTTTCTTATCTGTTGTGACTAAAAATGAACAAGTTACCTGTGAGGTTCATGAATTCAGTAGCAATTGCTAGCACATGCTCTGTCAGAGTGGAACTTGTCTGTGTTGTGAACGATATCGTCAACATGTTGCTGCAAGTAACACATGGCAACTATTAGACCCTCCACGTAGAGGCAAAGATGAGAGATGTAGCTGCCTACTTCAAGACAAACCAACCGACAAAGTTCGCTGGGTTGATTGGCAATACTCCCTTCTTTGTTTGTTGATACATTGATTGAAGTAACATGTGGGCTTCATAATCAAAGACGGAGGAGTATCCTTGGATGGCCTTAAGGGAAAAGCTGCATGGCGATCCGTCGATGCTGTCACCTGCAGAAGAAACATCATCCACATGGACACTGGAGGTTGTTCGCATGAAACTCACCACATTTCATTATAAGGAGTCACAGTAATAGATCAGCCATGAAGCATTGTCTGACTCTTGATGAAGTTAACGCTCCAACCATTTAGTATACGTTTACTTGCTGAAGGCCAAGTATACATAAACGGTTGCATAAACAGTATAACCATCTATATAGGTTTAATAAATGGTATATACACAGTTGAAGTGCTACTACTAATTTTTTGATCTGTTGTCACCATGTTTTCGGCGCAGTGTCTTCGGTGGCATCATCTCAAACAGCCCACTCTGTATCCAAACCTTTGTCAGTAGTGCCATTGTGACCGTCTTCTCCTTCAAAGAGCTGTGTAGATTGTTGCAAATGTGTTAGGACTTTGAGAAGACTCGCTCGACAGAGACGCTAGTTGCAGGAATAGCAAGATAATCATGAGCCATCCATGCAATGATAGGGAATTTGCTCATGTGGATCTGAATGCAGATCATCAGAAAGATATAGGTGTTAAAGCGTAAACGAAGTACTCACCTTCCACCACAGGAGTGGATTCAACAAAACCTCTTGAGCCGAATGGCTCATCCCCCTCCCCTTCTTCCCTGTCAATCGGGGCCGCTTCAAAGTTAAAATACCTGGTCAATTCATCAGCCAGTTCTTCATGTGGAGTGCGCTTCAATATTGGTATTGTTGTAGCTGCAGTGGTTGGTCACTGAAAAGAGCATGCACTGGCAAGAAATGATGGCATCTTCACTACAGGTTTCACAACTGGTCTGGGGACAACAGGCAGAGCGATTGATGTTGGCGTCTCAAGGTAAGTCTCAGCAATATATTTGAAAACATCCTTGGTGGTTCTGACAGCTTCTTCTTGTGCAGTGACATCATCCAGATCTGTGGTGGCTGCAAACCAGTGGCTCCGCAAACATGGATGTAAAACTGTGAAAATGTGATATTTGCACTTCAGGTTGAGAGGATGACACTAACCAGTCCCAAGGATATAAGAGTGGTGCAGTTTTGCGGGGATAGAGTACTTCCTAAGCTTTGCAAGGCCCTGTTCAGCAGCTTGCTGTATCTTGAATGAGTGCTTCCAGGAAATCAAGATGGCCTCAAGGTGCTTTTCCATCTTCTGATAAAGTGGTAATACAAATGGAATTGTGGGGACCTGGCTGTGCGACATCTGTAGGGTCACCTCTGTGAACAGCTGTTGCCACAGTAAATATGATTAGGGAAAGACATAATGACAATGTTGTAGACCATACCTCTAGAATGTCAGCCATTTCTCCCAAAGTCTTCCATTCGTTGTCATCCAACAATAGTGTCCGCAGACCAGGTGTCTTGAATACCCAGTCATTGATAGCCTGCAAAAGGAAAATATCAGATGTCATGGATGCACACAGTTTGGTTAAGACTGACTTCATGTGGGAGCTCAGCTCAACGAATCATTGCATGTGTGTAATTCCAACATGTGCGAACATCTCGGATGACTGCCAAGGCCTCTCGCCTGTCCTTGTTCTCCTTGTTCCTTTTGTGATAGACTGAGCCTGTGCATTGCCGAAATTTCTTCCACCGCTGGGGTGATGAAACAATTTTGTTCGTGATGTAGCGTAGCTAACATAGACATTAGTATGCTGAAATATGATAATGTTGAGGCACATACCTTTGATAGTGGACTCTTTGTAGCCTTCACCTTCTCTTCTTCCTCCAGCGTGATATTGTCTTCATCATCCTCCACCTCATCCTGAAATTCTTCACTGTCCAACTCAATCTGATCAGGGTCAGCGTCGACGTCAAGATGTAATGGCTGTTCCTTATTAAGAGTATAATGATCAACTTCATCAGGATTGTCTGCTTCTCCGAGTGCAGCAAGTATGGCTTGAACCACAAGATTGACAACATGGCAAACACAGTGAATGTGTAAGTTGGGTGACTGAGGTATCCCATATTTAGCCAAAAGAATGTGAGCGACAGTCAAAATGATAACATCATTGACAGAGGCATTGTCAGTCGAGATGCTGATGCAGTGTGGATGTTGTGATCTACCCCCTTGTCAGTTCGTCCATAACCTCTTTCGCTATCTTTCTCTTTTGTCACCCTTATCTCCTTGGTTACTGTTTCATCCCTTGATGCTGATGGTCCCTTATTGCTTCATCTGTTGTGTTTCACTTATTGTGTTTCACCTATTGTCGAGTCACTTTTGCTATCGGTTTACCTTTATCTATTGTTCTGCTTATGGTACTGTACAGCCTTGCTACATACAGTATTTAAGCACCTGTAGAAGCTGGGGAATGCCCCAAGCTTAGCTTTGTCCCATTTCCTGTTGCATCCCTTTGCCCTGTACTGTCTCTCGAATCACAACTTGTGTTGTGCTGGCTTACACTCTGCTTGACCTGAACTCATCACAAGGAACCTTCATGTTCCTCTTCCTCCTCTGCTCCTCCATCATCGTCCTCCTCTTCTGTGAAACCAGGAGATCAACTCTGTCTGCAGATTAGGTCATCCTTGACTTAGTCTTGAGACGCTAAACCTCCAAACTGGTCTCTTTGAGCCGGCCCCACTGAATCCTTGAACCAAGTCACAGGGACTTGACCCCACCGAACCCTGAGCTAACGCTCTTATGGCCATGATGCCGTAACACAAGCTAAGCTTCCTTACTCCATTCTGGAGATCAACCTTGAACTACCACCCAACCACTGGATCTGCGTTCAACCTAGACCATCACCAGACCTCCCCGAACACATCATTGGAGCTGCCACTTGGGACAGCTTCCACACCTTCCTCTGCTACATCACCACTGAAAACAATGAGGAATTACCAATTGAATTTATCAACAATTGTTGGTTCAAGCTACAACTCAGAAGAGGACAGCTCTACACCCATCAGAACCTAGAACTCATCAGGAACAGCCTTGGATTAGGCTACTGGAGAGAAAATGACCCTCTCCACAAACCTCTATCAGAAACAGAAGCCTCTTCTACAGAAGGCAACCCCCCAGAACCAGAAAAAACCACTGAAACTCAGACGCCCTTGAATCCCCTGCATTAGAACCAGAGGACCTCCCTGAAACCCAGGAATCCACCTAAACCCCCAGAACCCACTATGGCAGCACAAGCCCCACAAGCCACTCCAGTTGCTGCGCAACCAGTTATAGCACCACAGGCTGCCCAAGGAACCAATGGGTCCCTTAGTGGCAAGGAACCCACAGTCTTCACAGGGGAAAGAAACAAAACTAAAAGATTCATCATGGAGTTTCAACCTCAACTGGGGACTTAATGATGACAAGGCAGTCATGAGGGACCCCTCTAAAAGGGTCATCCTAGCTCTCTCCTACATTCAAGGAGAAAAAGTGGAAGATTGGGTAAACTCACAAGTAATGACCCTTAGGAAAAAAATAACTAGGGCCCAGAATCCCATCAACTGAAACGACGAAATCTTGTGGACCGATTTTGTCACTGACTTCACATTTAAATTCACCAACACGGCAGAAAAAGAAGATGCCCAAGCAGCCCTTGTCAAACTTGAAATGAAGGACTCCCTTGACGACTACATCTCCACCTTCGAACAACTCCTTACTAAAACAGGATGGCCAGAGACAGATGTGATCGCTATTGAGAGTTTTAAAAATGGGCTCAAAAGTGGACTCTACCATGCAATCCTAAACAGGGACACCTGGCCTACCACTCTCCAGGAATGGAAGGAAGAAGCCAGGAGACAACACCGACTGATTTGTCACTATCAGAGAAAAACTCAAAGGAAAGAAGACTACACATTCTCCCTCAGAACACAAGTCTCATCACCCTAACCAAATGCAAGTAGACGCTGCCAAGTCCAACTTCAAAAAACTTACAGAAGAAGAACAAAAACAACTGGCAAAGGAAGGATGTTGCTTCCGTTGCAGGGAGAATGGCCACCTCAGCCGAGAATGCCCCAAAAACACAACTCCCACCACTTCTAAAGCCCACATCACCGAATCAACCCCAGAACCATCTAAAGAAGAAGAACCAGCTTCCATGGTAGCACGCATGAAGGCCCTGCCAGCTGAAGAACGAGCCAAAATCTGGGACCTCATCCTCAAGGAGGATTTTCTCTAGGCCAAGGTACAACAGTCGGTACTAAGGCCCACATAGATACCATTGTTCAGCATAAAGAAAACTCAATGAAAGTTCCCTTTTTGTTAACAACCAATGGGAAGACTGGCCAAGCACTCCTTGACAGTGGAGCAACAGAAAATTTCATCAGTCAAGGAATCGTGGGAAAATTACAAATCCCACTTCGAACCCTCAGAACCCCCAGACCCATTATCAACGTAGATGGCACCAGTAACCAAGGAGGAGCACTAACCCATTATGCTCATATGGCTGTGCAACATGGTCCCACCACACGACTTCTCACCTTCTATGTTACAAACCTTGTGAGAAGATAGAATGATTCTCGGCTACCCCTTCTTAAAAGCGTTAAACCCCCTTGTCAACTGGAGTACAGGTCATCTGAGAAACCACCTAGGGGTCCTCCTCACCCCCATATCCTTAGCAAAAACACCAAGAATCTGGGTTGCACAAATAAGGACAACCATTATCCCCACTGAATATCCCCAGAATGAGAAACAAGAACTGTCAAGACAAATACAGGAGGACCTAGCCAAAGGCTTCATTAAAGACAGCGTTTCAGACTTTGTATCCCCTGTCTTCTTTGTTCAGAAAAAGGATGGCACTGCCCCATGAATGGTAGTCGACTACCGAAAACTAAATAACGCCACAGTCCCCGATTACCACACTTTACCTAACATGGAAGAACAGTTACACCGCCTAAGGGGCAAAACCACCTTTAGCAAGTTTGATGTCAGAGCTGGCTACAATAACATCCTGATCCATCCAGAAGACCGGCACAAGGGGGCCTTCAAAACCCAGTTTGGCACATTTGTTCCCATGGTAATGGGCTTTGGCGTCACCAACGCCCCAGCGGCCTTCCAACGAGCAATGAATCACACCCTCCTGACCTTGGCTTCTCAAGTACCCTGAAATCACTTGTAACTACCTAGATGACATGGCAATAGCCACAGGTCTAGGGGAAGAACACCTTCACCAACAAATTACACATGAGTTCCTTGACCTGCTCAAAAGAGACTCCTATTTTTTAAAAGCATTCAAAATGTGCTTTCAAACAATGAGAAATCGACTTCTTGGGCTTCCGAATCAACCAAGGCACCCTCAAGATTGACCCAGTCAAAATGGATGGCCTTAAAAATTGGCCGAGACCCCCGAATAATCTGAAACTGGTACAACAAATCATGGGGGCCCTCAATTACCAACGACCATTTATTCGAGACTTCACCAAAATCGCTTGCCCCATTTTTTCCACCATCAAGAAGGGAACCCCCTTCAACTGGACCCCTGAAGCAACTACCGCCCTGGAAACCTTGATATCCGCAGTTTGCGATGACCCTGAACTTTACACCAGCCAACCCAGACCTACCATACAAACTAGAAACTGATGCCTCACAGTTCGCCACTGGAGCAATTCTCTTCCAAAAGGACCCAAGAGGAAAAAGGAAGATGATTGGGAATATGTCACACACATTCAATGAAGTGGAAAGGAACTACCCAGTTTGGGATAGGGAGTTCCTGGCCCTAATCCTTGCACTTCAACATTGGCGGTACCTATTGGTCGGAACAAAACACCCCATCAAGATCTTCACCGATCATGCTAACCTGCCCATTATTGACTCCCCCATAAAATTAATTGTGGGTTACATCTCCACATTGGCAGATTACCATTTCGAAATCCACCACAAAGCCGGAACCTCAAATCGTGCAGACGCCCTCTCACGACGACCTGACCATAATGACGGATCCAGGGACAACCAAAACATCACAGCACTCCCTGATAAACTTTTTGTCTGCACTGCTTCACACTGAGGACCTCTACACCCAAGTACTAACAGAACAAACGAACCAAAGATCAGATCTCCTCATGTGGAAGGTCAAACATGGGCTTCAGGAAGAAGAAGGCGCACTATTCAAAGATGGGAAATTGGTGGTACCATATCAGGAGCCCCTCCTATGAAAAATTCTACACACTTACCATGACAGTATCCTCAGCGGACATACAGGAAATGCCCGAACCCTGTATTCAATTCAGGAATCCTTCTGGTGGCCAAAGATGGCCTACTTTATCCGGGACTACATTCAGGGTTGCACCACCTGTCAGGCCAACAAATCTTCTACACACCCAACTCACCCCCCAATTTACCCCATTCCCCCAGAATTTCAGAAGCCCTTCCGAACTATTGCCATTGACTGGATTGTCGACCTTCCACCATCAGAAGGGAACAATGCCATTATGACCATCACTGACCACGACTCCACCAAAGTGGCTATATCCGTACCATGCCATAAAGACATGGGGACCCTGCAAATGGCCAAATTATTCTTATGTTACGCCTTCCCATGGACCGGAGTTCCCTCCAAGATTATCTCCGACCGGGATTCCTGTTTTACCTCCAACCTGTTCCGAGAAATCTCCCAAATCCTCGGAATTAATCAAAACTTGAGTACCACTTATCATCCCCAAACTGATGGACAGTCAGAAAGGACCAATCAGACCCTGGAAATGTACCTGCGTATCTACACAGGAGAGAAACAAGAGGAATGGACACACTGGCTTCCCATAGCCCAATATCATTTTAATGCCCACAAGTCTACTACCACCAAAAGAACCCCATACAAACTCCTCATCGGCTTTAACCCTCAAGGACTCGGCACCCAGCTCAAGTCCAAGTTCCCCGGAATCCAAGAACAACTCCAAGCACTAAAAGATATGAGGGAATTAGCACAAGAAACAATGAGAAGAACACAAAACAACTGGATCAAAGAAACTAAGTTCAAGGGTTTCGAAGAAGGACAAAAGGTTTGGCTAGAAGGCACTAACCTGAAAACCCCTCATCAGTCTCATAAGTTCTGCCCCAAACGGTTCAGACCCTTTACCATCACCAAAAGAATCTCCCATGTCACCTATCAACTACAACTTCCCCCCCAATGGAAGATCCATAATGTATCTCACGCTTCCCTCCTATCCCCAGTCACAGAGACAGCCGAACATGGACCAAACTTCTCTGAACCACCACCTGACCTCCTATCGGGAGAATATGAAGTTGAAAATATCACCGCCCAATGAACCCATAGAAACCGACTTCAATACAGGGTCCGATGGAAAGGCTATTCCATGGTGGAAGACACATGGGAACCCCTCTCTAACCTTAAAAACGCTCAAGATGCCATCACCATGTTCCACCTAGGACAACCCACTAAACTCCGAACCATGTCTACCTCTGACTTTGATCCCACAGAATCACGTCATTCAAGCAAAGGTCTAGATGACCTAGAGGACCAGTTCCAGAACCTTACAATACAACAACTGCACTTTACTCCCCTGAATTAACTCTCGTAACCCCCCTTCCTATTCAGTTAACGACCCCACTATCCCCGACTGTGGACACACCATCTTTAACATAGCCGCCAGGGAACAACTCTTTTCTGGAATTCTTTCCCCTGGCTGACTTCTGCGGCTTTCAACTTCTCATGATGGACCCCCCATTTCTCAGAATTTCATTTATCGATATGAAGAGCAGTACTTACAGATTTGGTATGGAATCACATTATACGATTGGCCTCCATAAATACCCCCACTCCTTCAGAGTGGTCAGCCTGGCATCACAAACACACTACCTCCGCTTACAATACTCCCATGTCTTCCCCCATTCCCTCTTCATCCCCCCTACCTACTCTTACCCCTTCCCCCACCATCAAACAAGAACCCCTGTCACCTGAAGTGATCCAACACATCATTGACCAACAAACCTTCATCGTCCCAGACAAAGTCGAGGTCCAAGACCTTGCTGCCACTCTCAACCCACTCGCCATTTGAGAAGGGACACCCTCACCAACCCCATGTTGGATATACAATCTGTCATATAGATTAATCCACTTCACTGTACCCAAGGCTAGGTAGCTCAGTGGTTAGAGCACCTGGTATATATCTGGGAGGTCCTGGGTTCAATCCCCAGTCTGGCCATTTTCTTAATTGCACCAGGATATAAGGGAATCATGTGAGTGCATGTCAACCCCCTCCTCTGAGGTCCCCAGGTTGGGTCACATAGTGTTGAACCCACAAGTTGGACCCAAGAGGGTGGCAATGACTAAGCACCTCCTCTGAGGTCCCTCTATCTGTGGTTGCATTTCACAACATGGTAGCAGCACCATTGTTTGATAAGATATGCCAGATTGGGGGGGTGTGTTGGATATACAATCTGTCATATAGATTAATCCACTTCAATGTACCCAAGGCTAGGTAGCTCAGTGGTTAGAGCACCTGGTATATATCTGGGAGGTCCTGGGTTCAATCCCCAGTCTGGCCATTTTCTTAATTGCACCAGGATATAAGGGAATCATGTGAGCGCATGTCAACCCCCTCCTCTGAGGTCCCCAGGTTGGGTGACATAGTGTTGAACCCACAAGTCAGACCCAAGAGGGTGGAAATGACTAAGCACCTCCTATGACGTCCCTCTATCTGTGGTTGCATTTCACAACACCCCAACCGAAGCAGACCCCACTCACCCTGGCCCCCCTTGGTTTGTCTACGAACCTTACACACATGTTCCCCCCCTTTTACATTAACTTCAATGGGCGAAAACACCTACTACCATACTTATGTGTCGCTTTATATAATGACGAACCCATGCTTTTAGGAACTATAGGTCAAGGAGAACCCACTTATGGAGAGAAACTCATCACCCGACCTGTTGTCTCTGCCCCTCACCCCTCTGTCACTGTCTCTGACCTCTGCCTCTTAATTGAGGACCACCCTTTCTATTTCGATGCTGCCCAAGCCCTTGAAAACCTCCATGACCCTGGTGCTCTTGCCGATGTCTATTGTCTTCATGTCAGTTCATTCAAACCAAAAGTTTTGGAGGGCAAGCACACCTCTATCCAAGGGGCCCTAAACGTCCTTCAAGGGCAACTCACTGACTGACTCCATGAGATCCAATCCCACACCAAAGAAACCACCATCATCTGCAGCCGCCTTCAGGCCAACAACACCTCGGTCTGAGTCCGTCATCAACTCAATAACTTGATGACTGATGGAGGTCTCACCCGTGACACTGGGCCATATTACTCACTAGCGGGGAGCTATGACAGAATCGAAGAGTCAAAAGAACTACCCACTTCTCCAACACTTGCTCGCCCTCCTCTCTCTCTGACTCCCCCCCTTGAGTACCTTCCTCGTGTCGTTGACCAGTCCCAGAATGACACCCCCATGGGGTCACCCTCCCACTTCCCTCAAATGTTCTCTGACAATGCTAGCATCCCAAACACCCCTCTCACCCCGGCATGTATGACCAAAGCACAACATCACCAATTACAAAAGCGTCAGCACATCTGCAAACATTGCAATACCAGGGGTCACTGGAACAAGGACTGTAACAGACCTCACACCAACTGTAGTGGTCAAGTGGACTGTATCCTCAGGAGGACTCACCGAAGCTACAGAGGCTTCTGCCCCAGAGCAACAGGGCCCCAGAGCGCATGGACAGAAGTTGAAGGCGATGAACTCCATGAGTCGGGCCCTGAGACCGATTCATTTGGAGAACTAAGCGTGAGGGGGGCATGATGTTGTGATCTACCCCCTTGTCGGTTTGTCCATAACCTCTTTCGCTATCTTTCTCTTTTGTCACCCTTATCTCCTTGGTTACCATTTCATCCCTTGATGCTGATGGTCCCTTATTGTTTCATCTGTTGTGTTTCACTTATTGTGTTTCACCTATCGTGTTTCACTTATTGTGTTTCACCTGTCATGTTTCACTCATTGTGTTTCACCTATTGTTGAGTCACTTTTGCTATCGGTTTACCTTTATCTATTGTTCTGCTTATGGTACTGTACAGCCTCGCTACATACAGTACTTAAGCACCTGTAGAAGCTGGGGAATGCCCCAAGCTTAGCTTTGTCCCATTTCCTGTCGCATCCCTTTGCCCTGTACTGTCTCTCGAATCACAACTTGTGTTGTGCTGGCTTACACTCTGCTTGACCTGAACTCATCACAAGGAACCTTCATGTTCCTCTTCCTCCTCTGCTCCTCCATCATCGTCCTCCTCTTCTGTGAAACCAGGAGATCAACTCTGTCTGTGGATTAGGTCATCCTTGACTTAGTCTTGAGACACTAAACCTCTGAACCGGTCTCTTTGAGCCAGCCCCACTGAATCCTTGAACCAAGTCACAGGGACTTGACCCCACCGAACCCTGAGCTAACGCTCTTACGGCCACGACGCTGTAACAGTGGATCAAGGTAAGCTGCTGCCATGACTAGAGACATATGTCAGACCTATCTTATCAAGACTACCAATGTTGCATGTGCCATCGACAAACACCTTACTGCCATACAACCCTTCGTGCTCTTTATCCTCAAGAGCCTTGAAATTGATCACACACTCAATGATTTCCCAGTCATTGTTGATGAAACACCCGACTGAACATGCAAATGTATACACCATCTGTGGTGTAGTCCACGTATCAGTTGCATAGGCAATCTTGGAATTGACTGCCTAGAAGGACTTGGAGAATGAGAAATAGAGCCTTTCTGGAAAGAAATACCCACCATGAATTCACGAACAACTTTTCCGTGAAGCTCCTCAAAGATGTACACTAGCTGGTTATGGACTGTTGTATCTGAGGGCAGCTGATATGTTATTTTGAGATATTTGAATAACATCTGAAGAGTTGGTGCTTCTCCAGTAGTCCATGGAAGACTCTCGTCAAAGATCCAGGCCGAAAAGATGCGAAGAAACCCTTTATATGTGGCAATGACTTCTGGATTCAGCTCACCCTCCTTCAAGTAAGCCTCCATCATCTCCGCACTACGTTTCATGTGAATTTGTTCCTCACTAGTCGGTTCATCATTTTTCTTGTCATCTTTTGCTCCTTTACATTCTGTTACATGCCCAGCAAGATTTTGTAGTGTTGGCAGCTTTGGTTCCATATCAAAAGTTATATCCACACCATTGACAGTCCTTGGGAAGGTGCATGTACTGTTTGACTGGTGGTAAGCATCCCTGTTTGCTCTCTATATGGTTTCTGACATACCAAACACAGAAGCAACACTGAAATTCCCAATGCTTCTGGCCCGACCTCTCCACTATAACAATAGGATCATGAAAGTGTTGCATGCTTGTGTTTCCAGGACCACGGCGTGCAGATCTTTGCTCTTCTCTTGGTTCCACACTCCTCAACGCATTTCTCCCATCTGACTCATCACCAGAAATTATATCAACAAGCTCTTCCTGTGTGGTGTACTGTGTGCTGTCTTGTTTGCAGGAACTTTCTTTTTTGGTGGCTGTCCTTTTGGTTGGTTATTAGCCTTGTGCTTTCGTTTCTCTTCCCTTTTCTCTTGCTAATAGGCATTAGAATAGATCACCAGTCCTTGAAGTTTTTTTGTCTCCACCTACCAGTTCACAGCCAAACTCAGTCTCACTAGTAACCTCTTCCCCATCACTAGTGTATATATATTCTGGTGCCTCATAATCCAGTGCATTGCTATGTTTTGGTGGTCAGTACGATTTGTCCTTTGGCTCATCATCAATATCCTTGGTCTTGACACCAAGGATGGGTGCAGTGTCTGATGGAGAATTGACAAAATGGCCGCATGCATGGAGCTCACTTGCAGATAGCAAGGCACCATTCTCAACAGCATCACCATCAGGCTTGGAAGCATCTTTTGGTATGTTGACTTTTAGACTAGGATGTGGTTCTGCATTCAAGACAGTAAGAGTCTATGCTGGATCCCTGAATTCAACACTAACCTTGACCTTGGCGGGGTTTTGTTGTAGCTTCAACAATTTTAATATAAGAGTCAAGACCCTGAGCATGATCAGTTGCATTCTGCTTTCGCTTTTTGTCATTGGGTATGATGTTTTTTGGGTCAGGGTTGTCTCAGCTGTGCTGGTTAGACATGGGTCACTGAGATGCTCAAGCCGTAAATCAAGAAAAAAAAGAGTATGCTCAGTATGAGATTTAAGCGATTAACTTTAGGCTGTTACATTTGTAGATTGTCATATGATATAAAAACTGTTTAACCATCTACATACTGTATACCTACTGTGTACACAACCTTGGAGACTTGACCCTATACATAAACGTAAACATATACGGTATTAACTGTATAAGACGGTTATATAGATGGAACGGTTGGAGCCTTAGATGAAGTATGGCTCGCAACTAGAGAAGTTGGCACCATTGTTGACCAGCAAGTCCTTGGCAATCCTTGCATCTGAAATCACAACAAAGAGCTGGTTACCCATCCAGATAGAGAAGAGTGGCCCATATATCCTTGACCAAGCTTGTAGAGCGTGCTCAGGATAAGAGTGAAGGAAGTAGTAATGAAGGAGCGGGCCGGGAGGGATCATATGGCCATGTTTATCTTGCAGGTTTCTCCGAAAGACAAAGAGGAAGACAAAGGAAAGTGTTAGAATTCCAAGTAGGACAGCCAGCCTCTAAGGACATAGGGGAGTAATCTAAGAAGGGAAATGGTTTGTCAGTGATGGGGTCGCCTAGAGACAATTGTCTTACAGAGAAGAGTGCGGGAATTCTCATGTAGGGTATGTTGTTGAGATACACCATGGGTTAAGAGGTTGAAAGTACACAGAGATTTGTATGCACAGTCACGAAGCCTGGAGGTTTCGAGACTGTTCTCAGAGCCTGATGTTTTGTCAATCTCGCGCGCTTTTAACCCTTCTCGTGAACATGTATTTGTTTCACATTGCACTGAGTAGGTGCCTGAGAGCCTGAGCATGAGGCAGATAAATGGTCCCATGCTAGTAAGGTCATCCAATAGTACCTAAAAGGCATGTCTGCAAGCAAGTAGAGATTAATATAAAGAGAGTGTTGGGCCCAAATGGATGAGCAGAAATTGCCCCTCACTTCGATAGGTGGTAACTTGGCTGAAATAGGCAGACCACTACAGGTGGACCAACTGAGTTGGTGTGTGGAAAGCAACCTGTGTGACAGTGTAATCCTGTTGCGGTGGTCGCTACTTGGCACCGATGTTGAGATCTGCACTGCCCAGAGTCTCAGGTGTGTTGTGATGTGATCACAACTCGGATGCGCTGACGTGTCGGATCATCCAGACCGGGCATCACCGGCTCAGCTCATATGCTGCAGCACGCGTTAGTTACATTGATAGAGTGATTTAGGACAATCGGTAGCTACTTACAACTGATCCTCGGACTTACTTAGTGATCCGTGATGGTAGTTAACTGTACTGCATCTAGTGGCGGTCTCAGGTACTTAAGAACGCCACAAAGTACGTAGATCACTTCAGTTTTGTGTCAACCAAACTGAAGTGAGTATTTACACTATGACATCTTATCTCACAGTACTGACGACACATCGTAGCTATTGTCTGATAGGTACATTATTTATATCAGTTTTGTGTCAACCAAACTGAACTATTGTCTGATAGATCTGCCTGTGATCTTATCATCTGCTGCTATCTAATCACACATACTGCGTCCATTTTCAACAGGTTATGGGCCCTGCCCGTATCTAAAATCCACAGAGATCACCACACACGTTTATTCCTATAACACCTCCCTTCCCCACAAACCTCTGTCATCAGATGACATCTTACTCCCTTGGCCCCTGGAACCAAAGGATTGACACATGCGCAGTTACATCACGCATCAAAGATACTGATTTGATCTCTAATTGATCTGGCTACAATTGCTCCACTGGTCCGGATTGGCAATTCACCTCATTACATCATATGGCACCCACATTCACTATCCCCTCAGGAACGCCCCTGGAGATCTTAGATTCATCAAATTGGACTACTTGGTCATTTCGCTTCGAGGCCATTACCCGAATGAATGGTTTCCGGCGTCATCTTATCGATACAAAACCCTCTGGAGATAGCAATTGGGACGTTGAAGAAGACATACTGTTAGGCGTCTTCCAGCTCCATCTCCAGAAAGATATATACGCAGAGATAAGCGATAACACCAAGTTCGACACCTGTAAACTCAAGTGGGAACAACTTAAGACTACTTGCATCGGCGTTGGATCTATGTCCCTACATAACTCTTGGACCGCCTTCACGTGTTTTGATCTAGATGACACCAGCCCGATGTTCCCACAACTACAGAAATTGAATGATACTAGGATCAATCTTCAGAACAATGACATGCCCGTCACCGATCTCCAATTCAGTCTCACTCTAATTCAGTCACTTCCCAGCTCTTACTCTGGTCTTACGCAAGCTATCCTCAGCTCTAATCTTCCAAACAAGCTTTCCCTGAAAGCCATTCAGGAACACATTCTCAATGAAGAGAGTCGTTGGGCCGGCTCCTCTGCTTCCCTTAACAAAATTGCTCCGGTCAAAAAACAGGATGATAAAAACAAAATAAAATGTTATTATTGCAAGAAAGCTGGTCACAAGAGTCCTGAGTGCCGGAAGAAGAAAAAGGATGAGGAGGAGAAGGCGAAGAAAAAGAGGGAGTCTGGCCCGGACACTAACAGAAAGGTCAACGTGCACATAGTAGAGACTACTGCTACAATTACGGAGATCTCGGATGATGAAAATGACATTCGCATTTCCCTTTACTCGGTGACTAGATCAGCGCTGGATGATTGACTCAGGAGCCACCCATCACATCAGTCTGTTCTGGACCGACTTCATCACTTATGCTCTGGCCACCGGATCAGTTAACCTCGGTGGTCACACTATCATCAAGCAGATTGGGACCGGATCTGTATCTGTCCTACCAGTCTGGAGGCATTGGGAAGTTTCCATTAACCCTCACCGATGTCATGCATGTTCCGGAAGCCGACACGCGCTACTTCTCAGTCAGCGCATTGCTCCGAAGGGGGGGACATATCACTTTTACTCAGAACGCGTGCCAAATCTACTACAAAGATCGGAAAGTCGCACAAGGATACCTGGAGAATAACCTATTCTATATTGACTTTTCATCTCCGGCCCTACACGCGCAGGTGGGGGTGCTACCTGCTTAACATCTGGCATCAGCGCATGGGACATATGTCCTCACGCGCGCTAATCAAATACGCTCATTCCATCAAGGGAATCTCGCTTAGTTCAGCGGATCGCGATCAGTCACCTTGCCCCGGGTGTGAACTCGGCAAACAGACGCGACTTCCTTTCCTGGCTTCACCTAAGCAATTGGATCAGCGTCTACAGATCGTGCATACTGACTTAGCCGGTCCGATGCAGACCCGGTCGATCCGAGGTGCAACTTATTGGGCAACATTTATCGACAACTACTCCCGTTATGGGGTAGTGTACTTCCTCAAAAGTAAAGATCAGTGTGCTGATGCATTCAAAAAATATCTCGCGTGGTCAGAAAACCAGACCAACGATAAGATCAAAGCACTACACTCGGATCGCGGAGGGGAGTACTTGTCTGGTACCCTCAGATCGGTCTTAGATCAAAAGGGAATTGAGCATAGATTGACAATGCCAGGGTCACCACAGCAGAATGGCGTAGCGGAGAGATGGAACCGGACCCTCGAAGACAAGATGTGTGCTATGCTACACGGCGCTGGTCTTACTCTGGGGTTCTGGGAGCTTGCTACTGATGCAGCAGTCCATATCTACAATCACACTCCTACACGCGTTCTCTGGTGGAACACACCTCACTCAGTCTGGATGGACGGACAAGTTCTGGACGTTTCTTATTTCCGCGTCTTTGGATGTAAGGTGTATGTACACACACCTGCTAACAAACGAAAGAAGCTCGATCCGAGATCGGTCGAGATGATTTTTGTTGGGTACGAGTCTGGATCTAAGGGTTACCAACTCTGGAATCAATCCACCTGAAAGCTGTTCTTATCGCACGATGTCACTTTCGATGAGCGCATACTGCCTGCTAGGGGTGACCTTACTGACACTCCTCCTCCTGCACAACCCTTGGTCTTCACGGGACCGGTTTCTTTCACTGCCCCACTTCCGCACGAACCAGATGGCTGCGGACTTAGTCCTGCACCTCCGGAAACCCCACTAGACCCCAATACACCTAATTCACTTTACCTTACCCCTCCCACTCAGCCCTTTCCACATACTCCGCTGCGCCACGTTCAGCCTGTGCGCCAAGTCCGCTTGCGCCAGCCTCACTCAGCATTGCCGGGACCATCCTTTGGTCCACCGCGTCTGCCCTCACCTAGGCGTCTTCACCCTAACCCACGTTCTAATCCTAGATTTCTCACTTCTAATGCAAATGTGGGGGGGCGCCTATCGCATACAGCACTATTAGCGACGGCAGAGGCGATCACTCCGGCTATGTTTCGGGAAGCGATGTCCTCGGACTCTGCCGATCAATGGAGAACCGCATGTCAATATGAAATTGATTCACTCACTAAGAATGGTACCTGGGAGCTTGTAGATCTGCCGCTGGGCCGCAAGGCCGTGCGATCTCGATGGGTGTTTGCACGCAAATCTGATGGAAGATTTCGTGTGCGTTTAGTCGCAAAGGGGTTCACCCAAGTGGAGGGGATTGATTATGATGAAACTTTCTCACCAGTTGCCAGATTTGAGTCTTTGAGACTACTCCTAGCATTGGCCGCGCTAGAGGATTGGGAGATCCATCAAATGGACGTCAAGTCGGCGTTCCTTAATGGCACACTGGAGGAAGAGATCTACATGGAGCAACCACAAGGTTTCATCACTCCGGAACAAAAAGACAAAGTCTGTCGGTTAAAGAAGGCTCTCTACGGCCTCAAACAAGCCTCACGTGCATGGAACTTACAGTTTCATGGAGTTCTCACTGGGCTTGGCTTCACGCGCATGCACTCAGATGCTGGGGTTTATCATCGCCAAGACGCGGGGGGAACCATAATCATTATCCTCTATGTCAATGATGTCACCATCTTAGGCGATTCACTCCCACTGATTGCAGACATTAAGAATTCATTGTCCACGCGCTATGAAATGACTGATCTAGGCGAGATCGACTCCTATCTTGGGATTCGTGTCACGCGTGATTGCTCGGCTAAGCGACTAGACATTGATCAATCTAGGTACATCTCGGAGATCATCAATCACTTTGGGATGGCAGATTCCAATCCAGTCCGCACTCCGCTGCCCTCCAGGGCAGATGTCCACTTGGTCAAGCACTCCGGGGAGGCAACGCCTGATGAAATAAAGCATTTTCAACGCATCATTGGCAGCCTTCTCTATGTGCAGATCGGGACACAACCAGATATATCATTTGCAGTCTCTCGACTTGCCCAATACTCATCCAATCCCTCATCGCATCATCTATGCCTTGCCAAATACGTACTATCTTATCTTAACAGCACTTCAGATCTAAAGCTGTGTTATGATGGTGCACGCGATACCGGATTACATGGGTACTCCGACTCTAGCCTCGGAGACAATGCAGATGACTGCTGTTCCACCTCGGGCTATGTCTTCCTACTTTCCAGCGCTGCGATCTCCTGGACCTCACGCAAACAGAAGACTGTTGCCCAAAGTACCACTCAAGCTGAATATATGGCCTTAGCCGACACAGCTAATCAAGCTGCGTGGTATTGGAGCTTCTTCTCCGAGATTGGCTATCAGATCTCTGATCCGATTCCGCTTCATGGTGATAACAAAGGCGCCGTTGACCTCGCACTCAACCCAGTCATCGGAAGATGGTCGAAGCATATCCCTATCAAGCATCACGCCATCCGCCAATACATTGAGGACAGACTGATCATACTTATCCGTACTCCCACAGGAGAGATGCTTGCAGATGGTCTCACCAAGCCACATACTCATGTGCTGCTCCGGACCTTTGTCGATGGGTTGGGTCTTAATTGATCTAATCTACCGACTGCCTTAATCATGGGGGGATGTTGAGATCTGCACTGCCCAGAGTCTCAGGTGTGTTGTGATGTGATCACAACTCGGATGCGCTGATGCGTCAGATCACCCGGACCAGGCATCACCGGCTCAGCTCATACGCTGCAGCACACGTTAGTTACATTGATAGAGTGATTTAGGACAATCGGTAGCTACTTACAACTGATCCTCAGACTTACTTAGTGATCCGTGATGGTAGTTAACTGTACTGCATCTAGTGGTGGTCTCAGGTACTTAAGAACGCCACAAAGTATGTAGATCACTTCAGTTTTGTGTCAACCAAACTGAAGTGAGTATTTACACTATGACATCTTATCTCACAGTACTGACGACGCGTTGTAGCTATTGTCTGATAGGTACATTATTTATATCAGTTTTGTGTCAACCAAAGTGAACTATTGTCTGATAGATCTGCCTGCGATCTTATCATCTGCTGCTATCTAATCACACATACTGCGTCTATTTTCAACAACCGATGCTACTACCAGTCAGATCAAGTGCATACGATGCTGCTGTGTCAAAACTCCCAGAGCTACAAGCCGGAATTAGTACTTAAGACTGTCTCGGAACAGAAATCCAGACAGAGCATGTCCAATGTGCTCTGTCCGGGTTTCTGTTGTTGTATGAGGGTGCAACTGCATGGCTACACAAGATTTGACCAGTTCAACTATGTAGCCTGATTTGGACCACCATACCAGAGGGACCATATCATGTTTATGTGTTTTCTCCAGCAACAGTATCGCGAATGATCCAGCTACTTCAGAGGCTTTTGTCCAACCAATATTTGGCAGGGCCAGGTACAAGTCTTCAAACCTGCCAAGCCAAATGCAGAAATGCACCGGACTTCGAATGCGGGCCCAGCTGAGTTCAATTGGGGTGAGTGGACTCAGTACTCCTTTCATTCTGCTTTGCATTGATTCCTTGGTGAACATGCACAGTAGACAGCAACGGTCATTCCTTCCAATAGTGACTAGACTTGCTCCCATTGGATCCAACTGTTGGATGAAGGCTCAGTCTTGTATATGAAAGACTGATATTAGGTTAGTAAGCTAACCTGTTGGACGAAGGCTATGTACATAATGAGTATATGTAAATGGTAAAGGAATGTGCTACTGACCTCAGTCTTGTATATGAAAGACTGAGGAAAAAGGAACGGTGGTATCAACACGGTGTTCTAACTATCCAGTCCATTTGGTCCGTTTCTCTGCCACGCGGTGGCTGCGATTCCAACACACCCCCTCAGCCCTAGTGGTGTATTCCCATCTCCTGCATAAAATGCTCATGTTTCTCTCAACTCAGCCCCTTCGTCAGCACATCCGCAAGTTGTTCCCCAGTAGGGATGTAAGCAAGTTCGACTTCGCAGAGCTCGACTTTCTGGCGCAGGAAGTGGTGTCTCACTTCAATGTGTTTCGTGCGGTCATGGAACTCCAGGTTCTTCGCGATGGTGATGGCTGACTGGTTGTCGATATGGAGAGTGGTGGGGAGATGTGTGTCTTCACCCAATTCGGTGAGTAGATGTCTCAGCCAAATGGCCTCTTTGGAGGCATGTGCTCCTGCAATGTATTCTGCCTCGGTGCTTGACAATGCAACCGAGGCTTGTTTCTTTGAGCTCCAACTCACAGCCCCTCCTGCCAACATGAAGATGAAGCCTGATGTGGACTTGCAATTGTTCACGTTGCTGGCCCAGTCTGCATCCGTGTACCTGACTAGGGTTGGCTGAGTCCTGAGACCGCATTGGAAGACTAGGTGTTTGTCGCATGTGCCTCGGATGTATCCGATGGCATGTTCGAGTGCACGTTGATGATCATTTCCAGGGCACGCAACATGTTGTCCAAGGGCTGCGACGGTGAAGGCGAGGTCAGGTCGGGTGCCTAGCATGAGGTACATGATGGCCCCGAGTGTGCATTGGTAGGACTTGACGTCCACATCCGGTGCGTCCACTTTCAGAAGGTGTTCATTTGCCAGCATGGGGGTGCTGATTGGTCGAACGTCCAACTTCCCTAGGTGTTGAAGAACTTCTTCAACGTATTTCTCCTGAGAGAGTGCTATCCAGCCCTCTTCCCAGTTTCACGTGATGTGTACACTAAGTATCCAGGTTATCTCCCCTAGGTCCATCATCTGATACTTCTGTTTTAGTTTGTTTTTATCAATGTTGATGGAATCTAGGTCATCAGAGACCATGGTGATATCATCAACGTAGAGTGCAATTATGGACAGGCGCTCACAGTTACAACAGACGAAGACAGCGTGGTCAGCATCAGTGTGGGTGTAGCCCATGTCACCTAGTGAGTCTTTGATGTTCTCATACCAGACTCTCCCCCCTTGCTTAGTCCCATAGATGGCTTTGAGTAGTTTCAGTACCATGCCGTTTGGAATGTCGAAGCTGGGAGGTGTGTCCATGTAGATTTCATCTTTCAGCTCTCCGTTCAAGTATGCTGACTTGACATCCATCTGATGGACCTCTAGGTTGTGCACAGCGGCTAGGGCGAGGATCGCATGTAGGGACACGAGTTTCGTGACAGGCACGAAGGTTTTGTCAAAGTCAATACCTTCGATCTGGGTGAATCCCTGCATGACAAGGCGAGCTTTATATTTGATTATTGTTCTGTCTGGTCCCCTCTTTATTTTGAAGACCCATTTGCTGCCAACTACCTTTTGATTTTGTGGCCGTGGGACAATTTTGAACACATCCATGGACTTGAACGTGTGACACTCTGTTGAAAATAGACGCAGTATGTGTGATTAGATAGCAGCAGATGATAAGATCGCAGGCAGATCTATCAGACAATGGTTCAGTTTGGTTGACACAAAACTGATATAAATAATGTACCTATCAGACAATAGCTACAACGCGTCGTTAGTACTGTGAGATAAGATGTCATAGTGTAAATACTCACTTCAGTTTGGTTGACACAAAACTGAAGTGATCTATCTACTTTGTGGCGTTCTTAAGTACCTGAGACCGCCACTAGATGCAGTACAGTTAACTACCATCACGGATCACTAAGTAAGTCCGAGGATCAGTTGTAAGTAGCTACCGATTGTTCTAAATCACTCTATCAATGTAACTAACGCGTGCTGCAGCGTATGAGCTGAGCCGGTGATGCCCGGTCCGGGTGATCCGACGCGTCAGCGCATCCGAGTTGTGATCACATCACAACACACCTGAGACTCTGGGCAGTGCAGATCTCAACATCCCCCTGTGATTAAGGCAGTCGGTAGATTAGATCAATTAAGACCCAACCCATCGACAAAGGTCCGGAGCAGCGCGTGAGTATGCAGCTTGGTGAGACCATCTGCAAGCATCTCTCCTGTGGGAGTACGGATAAGTATGATCAGTCCGTCCTCAATGTATTGGCGGATGGCGTGATGCTTGATAGGGATATGCTTCGACCATCTTCCGGTGACTGGGTTGAGCGCGAGATCAACGGTGCCTTTGTTATCACCATGAAGCGGAATCGGATCGGAGATCTGATAGCCAATCTCGGAGAAGAAGCTCCGATACCACGTGGCTTGATTAGCTGCATCGGCTAAGGCCATATATTCAGCTTGAGTGGTACTTTGGGCAACAGTCTTCTGTTTGCGTGAGGTCCAGGAGATCGCAGCGCTGGAAAGTAGGAAGACATAGCCCGAGGTGGAACAGTAGTCATCTGCATTGTCTCCGAGGCTAGAGTCAGAGTACCCGTGTAATCCGGTATTGTGTGCGCCATCATAACGCAGCTTTAGATCTGAAGTGCTGTTAAGATAAGATAGTACGTATTTGGCAAGGCGTAGATGATGCGATGAGGGATTGGATGAGTATTGGGCAAGTCGAGAGACTGCAAATGATATATCTGGTCATGTCCCGATCTGCACATAGAGAAGGCTGCCAATGATGCGTTGAAAATGCTTTATTTCATCAGGCGTTGCCTCCCCGGAGTGCTTGACCAAGTGGACATCTGCCCCGGAGGGCAGCGGAGTGCGGACCGGATTGGAATCCGCCATCCCGAAGCGATTGACAATCTCCGAGATGTACCTAGATTGATCAATGTCTAGCCGCTTAGCCGAGCGATCACGCGTGACACGAATCCCAAGATAGGAGTCGATCTCGCCTAGATCAGTCATTTCATAGCGCGTGGACAATGAATTCTTAATGTCTGCAATCAGTGGGAGTGAATC
>JAGFNK010000439.1:0-43379 GCA_025769875.1 Russula earlei
TTGCTCGCTCCTTCTCGAGCATGGCGCAGATCCGACAGCCAAGGACGGGAGAAAACGCACTCCATTGCATGGGGTGTGGAGTGTGGAAGTCGCTCGTCTCCTTATCGAGCATGGAGCAGATCCGACAGCACAGGACAAGCACAAGCAAACACCATTGCACATGTCGTGGAGTGTGGAAGTTGCTCGTCTCCTTATCGAGCATGGGGCAGATCCGACAACCCAGGACGAGCACAAGAAAACACCATTGCACGGGGCGCAGAGTGTGGAAGTTGCTCGTCTCCTTATCGAGCATGGAGCAGATCCGACAGCACAGGACGGGCACAAGCGCACACCATTGCATGAGACGCAGAGCGTGGAAGTTGCTCGTCTCCTTATCGATCATGGAGCAGATCCGACAGCCCGGGACGAGCACAAGCGCACACCATTGCACGGGGCGCAGAGTGGGGAAGTTGCTCTTCTCCTTATCGAGCATGGAGCAGATCCGACAGCACAGGACGAGCACAAGCAAACACCATTGCACATGTCGTGGAGTGTGGAAGTTGCTCGTCTCCTTATCGAGCATGGAGCAGATCCGACAGCACAGGACGAGTACAAGCGCACTCCATTGCACATGTCGTGGAGTGTGGAAGTTGCTCGTCTCCTTATCGAGCACGGCGCAGATCCGACAGCCCGAGACGACCACAATCGCACTCCATTGCACACGTCGTGTTGTGTGGAAGTTGCTCGTCTCCTTATCGAGCATGGAGCAGATCCGACAGCACAGGACGAGCACAAGCGCACTCCATTGCATGAGACGCAGATCGTGGAAGTTGCTCGTCTCCTTATCGAGCATGGAGCAGATCCGACAGCCCGGGACGACCACAATCGCACTCCATTGCACGGGGAGCAGAGTGTGGAAGTTGCTCGTCTCCTTATCGAGCATGGCGCAGATCCGACAGCACAGGACGAGCACAAGCACACTCCATTACATGATTCTCGGAGTGTGGAAGTTGCTCGTCTCCTTATCGAACATGAAGCAGATCCGACAGCCCGGGACGACCACAATCGCACTCCATTGCACGGGGCACAGAGTGTGGAACTTGCTCGTCTCCTTATCGAGCATGGCGCAGATCTGACAGCCCAGGACGAGCACAAGCGCACACCATTGTACATGTCGCGGAGTGTGGGAGTCGCTCGTCTCCTTATCGAGCATGGAGCAGATCCGACAGCCCGGGACGAGCACAAGCAAACACCATTGCACGGGGCGCAGAGTGGGGAAGTTGCTCGTCTCCTTATCGAGAATGGAGCAGATCCGACAGCCCAGGACGAGCACAAGCGCACTCCATTGCACATATCGTGGAGTGTGGCTGTTTCTCGTCTCCTTATCGAGCTTGGAGCAGATCCGACAGCCCAGGACGAGCAAAAGCAAACACCATTGCACATGTCGTGGAATGTGGAAGTTGCTCGTCTCCTTATCGAGCATGGAGCAGATCCGACAGCCCAGGACGAGCAAAAGCAAACACCATTGCACATGTCGTGGAATGTGGAAGTCGCTCGTCTCCTTATCGAGCATGGAGCAGATCCGACGGCCCAGGACGAGCAAAAGCAAACACCATTGCACATGTCGTGGAATGTGGAAGTTGCTCGTCTCCTTATCGAGCATGGGGCAGATCCGACAGCACAGGACGAGCACAAGCGCACTCCATTGCACATGTCGTGGAGTGTGGAAGTTGCTCGTCTCCTTATCGAGCATGGAGCAGATCCGACAGCACAGGACGAGCACAAGCGCACTCCATTGCACATATCGTGGAGTGTGGAAATTTCTCGTCTCCTTCTCGAGCATGGAGCAGATCCGACAGCACAGGACGAGCACAAGCGCACACCATTGCACGGGGCGCAGAGTGTGGAAGTTGCTCGTCTCCTTATCGAGCATGGCGCAGATCCGACAGCCCAGGACGAGCACAAGCACACTTCATTGCACGGGGCGCAGAGTGTGGAAGTTGCTCGCCTCCTTATCGAGCATGGAGCAGATCCGACGGCCCGGGACGAGCACAAGCGCACTCCATTACATGAGTCGCGGAGTGTGGAAGTTGCTCGTCTCCTTATCGAGCATGGAGCAGATCCGACAGCCCGGGACGACCACAATCGCACTCCGTTGCACGGGGCGCAGAGTGTGGAAGTTGCTCAGCTCCTTATCGAGCATGGAGCAGACCCGACAGCTCAGGATGAGGATAAGTGCACTCCATTGCATGAGACGCAGAGCGTGGAACTTGCTCAGCTCCTTCTCGAGAGTGGTGCAAAATCGACAGCCCAGGATAGAGAAAAACGCACTGCATTGCACGGGGTGTGGAATGTGCAAGTTGCGCAGCTCCTTCTCGATCATGGTGTAGATCCGATGGCTCAGGACGACCACAAGCGCACCCCATTGCATGGGACGCAGAGCGCGGAAATTGCTCGACTCCTTCTCGAGCATGGCGCAGATCCAGCAGCCCAGGACGACCACGAACGCACTCCGTTGTATGGACTGCAGAATGTGGAAGTTGCTCGGCTCCTCCTCGAGCACGGCGCAGATCCGACAACCCGGGACAGAGACGATCGTACGCCATTGCATGGGGTGTGGAGCGTGGGAGTTGCGCGGCTCCTTCTCGATCATGGTGCAGATCCAACAGCCCAGGACGTGCATGACCGCGCTCCATTGCACGAGGCGTGGTGTGTGGAACTTGCTCAGCTCCTTCTCGACCACGGCGCAGATCCGACGGCCAAAGACGATGAGCTGCAAACCCCACTGCATCGCGCATCCAGAATGGGGTATACGGACGTTGCTCGGCTCCTTCTCCAGCACACTGGCAGCGAAGATATGAGCGCCCAGGCTTGATATGAATACTGTCAACCCACCACACTTCACCGTCCGCCAAATAGACTCGGACGTAAAATGTCTCATCCTCGGTACGGACGACCTCCCTACGACCTCTATACGAGCACTGACCCTTGCACAGGTCGCAGCTGTTCCCTAACAGGCAGATTGCTTGCACCAGTGTCATACCTGCCTGTCCTTCTTCCTAATGTGGCTCGCCCACACTTTGTTCGGTGATAAACAGTGCTGTACTCGCTTTCCCATACAGCTGCTCTCCGGAGGCCCATTTTTGGATCCGCTCTTATAACGCGTAGGTGTACATACGTACAAGGACGTGTATGAGTCGCAAGTTCTTCCACGGGTGCTGTGGTGCATGTCCGGTTTGTGGTGTAGATTGGCGTGCGGTACTACTAGTAGAGTAGTTGCAGTAGTGCACCACGGGTCTCAAATAAGAACTGGACTTGGCGTCCCTCGTTGAGCTGGTGCTACACCTACATTTGGATAGGCATGCCCCATCTGAGACCTCCGATTATCATCATGTCAAACATTGAGTAAGCCTCCAACAAAAGATCGATCAGCACGGCGATGCGAACAGGAGAGATGAGAGAAAGCTCCGAATCGCGCCGGGTTATTGAACTCGCATTTATGTCTCCATAAACGCCATTTCCACCTGCGCGATTGCCGTCCTGGAATTTAGAGCGTGCCTGTATCTGTGATCAGATCAATGGGCTAAATTTCCCTTGTTGACCATCATATCGAGTCAACGTACAGGTCCACCCTCAATGCACGCGTCAACGGTGTCATCGGGGATGTGCAACGCGCTCGCCAGTTGGCGCGAGCCTCCAGCAAAAGGTGGTCAATTCTTATGATACAGCGGCGCGAACGGGGGAGATGGAGAGAACGCCGTGAGAGCCGCGGCGGGTTTATCAGGACCGCATATCGTATCGCACTGCCCGATGCCACCACTCTGGGGATCCAGAACGTCGTCCGCATCTGTGATCAGATCAACGGCTCAACTCTCTTGAAACCATCATGTATCAGCTTACAGGTCGCCCACCCTTCGATGCACACGGCCAAACGTGGCTCGGAGGTGTCAGTTAAGAAACCTTTTGGGAACGCGCCGTGCGGCGCTCGCCTCGCCATCATTCCCTTTCCCTGGATCTGCGTGGCCGAGAAATTGAAACGCTAAAACCACCAGAGTCAGCTATGTCTGTCGATATGGGTCCTCCGAGTCGACGGTGTCCCAACGTTCTACTGGTCTTGACCCTGAACGCGCGCGAGGACTCAAACAGTCACGGTTTTCTTGCTGTGCGCTCCGAAAGGCTCGGTCACTCTTGTGTGAGAGAAGCAACATATCTGGCCGTGGCCGCAAAAGCCATCGCAGGGCTCAAGGTCAACCACGCTCCCAACGAGCTCGTGTGGGGAGGTTCTTTCTGCTTTGGTCTGAGGGGCTTGCTTCGCAACCCCGCAGCAAGCATTATTGTGACCTACTGCTCGGGCAATACTGGACATTATTCGTGAGCAGAGAAAGGGTCGCGAGGATCGAACAGTGGGATAGTCAGCACGATGCTTCCGTATCCCGGTCCCGCTCAGAACCAGTCTGTTACAGCCGTTTCGATGACACGACTAGGTTGAATGACAAGCAACCGCGGACGATCGGGTCAATTACTTGCGCATTTTAGACAACGCTACTGAGATCGAACTTGCCATCGCCCCCTTTCGTGGCAACACCCTTCTCAGTCACAATCGCCGTGATGAGTTCTCCGGGCGTAACGTCAAAACTCGGGTTGTAGATCCCGTCTAATCCCTCAGGAGTGATCATGACCGTACCTTGCGCTTTGTTGCCCTGGCCATCCAACGAAGGCGGATACAGTGCCCCGCGGACGACACATGCCTCAAGTGGAGGACGGTGCTCGATAGGGATGCTTTCACCTCTCTGTTAACAAGATACAAACGGCAGACAACGACCACACCTACCCAGAGCCATGGGCGACGTCCAGGTCAACAGTTGTGATTGGCGCGACGACAATGAATGGGATCTTGTGACGCGCTGCCAGTACGGCAGCATTGTAGGTGCCGATCTACTTCGTGATTGAGAACCTCGGGGTGAACCACAAGATGAATCTCAAATTACTTTGTTGGCTGTGTCGCCATTTGCAGCTATCCGGTCCGCTCCCACCGCTGGCAGACACGTCATTCGCAAGCGAAGATAAGGGATATGATTTGGAACATACCGACGGCATGAATTTTGTGATGCTGAAACAATGAACCTACCATGGTATCGACGATCATCGTGGACGGAATCTGCAATGTTTTAAGCTCCAGAGCGGTCAATCTGGAATGTTTTGTGCTATGAGGATGGGCTGAGGAGGATCGTGACAAGTGCTTGTACCTGGAACCCTGGTGATATGGTGCTGTCTGTGTATAATATGCTCTCCGGAGCTTCCCCGATTCATGAAGGTAGGTGATGAGGCCAAGCGCGGTACCATATCCCTACAATAAGGTATCAAGTTCGCCACTGAAATCATTCCAAAGAGATGAAGCATGCTCACCGACGTAGGCCAACGAACCAGTGTTGCAAACCGTCAATACGTTCAGAGCCTCGCCTGAGCCGCCTTTGCGCTTTACTTCCTCAACCAACCAGTCACCACCCCACTTTGACATCGCCTTGTTACGCCCAACGTCTTCGGCCGCAACCAGCCTACCGTCTTCTATCACGTCCTCCGCGATCGCGCGCACGCCCTTGCCTGCGTCGAGGGACGATTGGAGCGTGCGAGACAGACGACGCGTAGCGGCACCAAGGTTGACGGCCGTCGGACGTGCGGTGAACAGAAAGCTGAGAATCGGGGAGACATGGTCTCGGAGAGATTCCGGCGAGGAAAGGAATTCGGGTGGGGGGTCGGCACGTAAAGCGCGCGTGAGGTGCTGCGAGACGCTGAGAGCGGCAAGAGAGGCGATCGCCGGTGCACCCCGTATCTGCCATAGAGACAAAATCTGATCTTTGAACGCGGAGAGCGGAGGGGGGAGGGATGCTCACCTTCATGGACTTTATTGCATCATGCGCCTGCTCGATGTTGTCAATTCGTAGCCACTCTGTTGTGTGGGGCAGAAGTAACTGATTGATGATTTCTATCTTGTCATCAGAGGACTTGATAGAAGTGAGGGCCTCAGCCATCGTTATCTATCGATGAGGAGGATATTAAACTACGTCGCCGTCACCATCGAAGCTGACGGCAAAGACGAAAGGAAGTCTACTCTAAGGTTAGGGTTGAACGGGTGGCGGGCCGACCAATTTGACGACGAATTTGGCTATTTGGCAGCTCCAAACAACTTCCTGAACACACAAATGACGAGAGGCAGGAGGAAAGACATGACCGTTCCCCCTTCCCGCGCCCTTACCATCCAAAGAGCGTATCGCGACAGAAAAGCCAAATATGTTGCGGACCTAGAAGTTCGATGTCGTAGAGCAGAGGAGGAGAACGAACATTTGCGGAAGGAGCTGGACGTCCTTCGATCTGGCTCTGCCGTCGCATCCAGCAATAGCGAACTGGTAAATCGTGTTGACATCTTCGAACCCGTGAAGATTAATAACTGATTACCGGCCGCGCCATTTTCAAATCACCATGTAGGCTCGATTGTGCTTCGATCTCATGCAGGACCTGGAGCGAACGCAAAAAGCGTTATCAACCTTCCAACAACGTGCGCTCGGCGCCCCACCACAGGACCCACAAAGGAACTTGTCACGGCCATTCGACAGCTTGTTTCATTCTGATTTCTTTCCCTTCCCAGAGTGATGCCCTCTGCCACGGAGCTCGATATCGCGGCGATTCTTACCCACACGCTTCGTCGAGATCCATCTGCGCCGGAGTCGCATCAAGCGCGACCCGAGAACGCATACCAAAGTACCGGGACATCATTCAACGTTGACGCGGGTAATGAGGACTCAGAATGTTGTGGCGGGCTCCTTGATTGCGACGGCCTGATTGATTAAACGCAGTCTTTGATTAAGCCCCCTCCAGTTTTTTCTCTACAGCTTACAGTCGTACATTTACCTCCATTTCCTTTTTTTTTTTTTTGGACACGGTAGATTTAAAGTGAGGTCAAATTTTTTTTTCTTAGGAAAACAGGAGACGAATCCGTCTGCCACGAAAGCTGTAGTCAGAGTAATGCCTCAAGGATGTGCCGAGGGCTAAGCAAAAGAAGCGCAGGAGCACACGTAGAAAATGGCGGCTGGAAAGAGGGGAACTGGTGATGATGTAGCAGTTCCTTTGCTAGTGCGTGTTGGAAACAATATCATGATGGTTCTGCGACTCGCATCACTTTGAGGTCGCGAGGGTAACGTGGGCTGGGAATGCATGTCGGAAACTTGGGACGAATGATAAAACATTATAATGGCCTCTTAATTTTTCGACACAAGCAGGCCGTGAGTTTGATCAGGTTCCGTAAAGGAGGAGAGAGGCTTGGCACAAAACAAGGCACCCTCCGGTACGGGTTTGCCTATCTTCCGGACACAACGGGAGAAGTGCTAAATATATACATATCGGCAAGGCAGGAGAGGCGTGTGGAGGCACCGATGCCATTTTGCTGCGGGTTTCACTGTGAATGAGTGTGTGCAGGGTCATGGGGGGCACTTGATTTCATATCCAAGTTGACGTACACCTCGTGTGGGGAGGGCGGCACTAGATCAAATCGTGGGAAAAGCAAATTTGGCGTTTATAAGTTTCAGGCCGACCGTCCGTCGTCGGAATTTTCACCACCACAAACGAGTTGCCCTGCTCACTACCCCCCTGCCCTTTTTCTCCCGATCTATGATAAACTTGACCAGGTGTGTTCTCTTCCTCATCCCTTTCCTGCCCGCGCTCATTCTCTCCTAGCGTTTCTCACAACATCGGAATTCTGCTCTTTGGACCGCTTGCTTTCTCCCTCGTCGACACCGACAGGCCCCCCTAGTGTCTGCCCTCTTTCCAATTGCCCGACGCCCTCTCCATCATTATTCTCCCTCCATCCCATGGGATAAATTGTTTCGAGGATTCCCTGGTCAGCACGACTGCTTCAGCGACATAGAGCCAAAAGAAAAGATATTAAAAAAGAATAATAGAGCCTTGGACCGAAGTTCCTTCATTCTCGTTACCTTTCACTCCTTGTTATACTCCCGGTAGCTTAACAGGCCGTTATGATGAATCCGTTACGCCCTTCCCTCTTTCGTCCCACCAGCCGCTCTTACCCTTCTTCCCCGATCCTCTCCCCTCAAACACCGGATGAGGCCAATCCGGCTGACAAGGCCACCTGGTCTATTGCCAAGCTATCGCTTGCGGGGTTCAAGAAGCCCCCTCCTGAACGATCGATGTCACTGTCTCAAGTTTCTACAACTACCCAAGATGGTTCTTATCTCCAGGTCCTCAGTCTCAAATTGAGTGAAGGGGTTTCCAAAGCGCTTTGCCAACCCGCTGGGCCTGCCACCGCCGCTGATTCTCTCCACGGGAGGCGTCCGATCCCTACGGGCCGAGGACGCGAGTTCGGATCTCTTATCTCAAAGTGAGTGCTTCATTCACGGTATCCCTGCCATGTTATTGTCAATCTGACCCGTCGGCAGCGAGCTGAATGCGTTACACGATAATCCCCACCTTCGCAAGGCAGTCTTACGGTCGCTGCAGCGTCCTCTCTCTGCTTTATTAACAAATCTGTCGAACAATTTGCTCCGGCTGCTATCCTCTCCCGACTTTCTTAATCCACCTGCCCCAACAGTTCAGGCACCGAACCCGAACCCCACTCAGGCTCACGCGTTGTCCATTGCAGCATTTGCTGGCGAGTTGCTCGAAGTCTTCGACGAACTCGAGCTGGGCCTCGACTCGGACGCACGGGGTGACGGTTTGAAATCGACAAGGGAGGCTTTATTGTCCGTCACTACTCGAGTCATTCATCCTTTGGTCGCTGGGATCAGGGCTGAGCTTATATCGCTCGTTGGAGCGCTTGAATCGTCTGCCCCGTCATCCGCTTCAAAAACTGCATCTTCCAAGGCGGTTACCACGCAACACCCTTCCATCCACACCCTTCAGGCTGTCGTACCAATATATGGACGCGCCTTTTTGCGTTACTTTTCTACTACTCCTACCCAGCCTCATCTCGCCTCTTTGGAGATTTCTGTTGTCTGGCGCGCTCTCGTGGCCCTTGCTCACAGAACCCCTTCGCATCTGACACCGCCATCCTCAGTAAATCTTGCACCTGCAGCCACGAAGGGTCGTGCTATATCCAATACGCCCCCAGCTACCCCTCCGTTGACACGGTTTCATCTTAAGGTCCAGCCTTCTCGTCCTCCTACACCTCCGACCCTGCAACCCGTCATACCACCCATCCTTGGTGACATCCGCGCTGTATGCGATCTGCTTTCCTCTCTACCCCGTCCCGCCGCCGACAAGGAGACCACGCGCCTTGCACGAGAGGCCGTCAGTGATGCTTGCGATGGACTTCGAGCTCTCTTGCATCTCATGGAGGCTGTGCAGAGGAGTGCCACCAATAGTGCAGAAGAACTCACGCGAGAGCTGGGTGCCTTGACCACAGACCTGCCGACGTTGATTGCACTCCCTATCCTCCTAAATTCTTTCGTATTCACAGACGAGAAGGGTGGCCCTCGGACCGTCTCTTCCATACTTGGCCTCCCGGAGGAGCGATACCGACAGGAATGTCTCGCAGGATTCGGGAGAGCGGAGGAATGTACTGCGGCCGTTGGTCAGAGAGTGCTCGATGTGCTCTCCACCCAACCGGGACTCTCCTCCGACCCCACCGCCGAGAGGTGTTATTCGCTGGCTTAGAGCAGAGATCACACCAACTGTAGACTAATGAATCTCAAGACCGCAGATCGTGCCCTGGGTAGTCAACCTGTTTTGTCTCGTAGTGCTTCGTGCTGTCTCTCGGATGTTGGACGCATTGGCGTTTTCTCGTGTTTCGTCGGATTCATATTTTCTAATCTCTTGTCGTTGGTTGTTATAGGCGCCGTCTGTTGTCCTCAGTGCTAGTAGTTGCCCTTGTACGGGCTGAGGCTGATAGATTTTGATACGAGAATATAGAGCACCTCGGCCGTGTTTGACTATCTCAACTCGATGGGCGTGTGGGGATGGAGTGATGACCATCCAACTCTGATCGTGCCTTCGGCACCTCATGCCTCTACAGTCTATACAGTGTCCATACTCAGGGTGATGCTCATCAAACTTGGCATGTTCAATTGTATGCCTATCATTCCACATTCTGTCACTAATCATTAAAACCGGTGGTCACGGTAGCAGTCACGATCAATGGCACCGCGCGCATACGGTCATTGTCGCCGCCCGCCCCATCACCTCCCACCCGTTGCCCATCACCCCCTGTGAAGTCCAGCTAGCCAGCTAGCCTAGCGACCACCGCCTGATCGATCGATTGTCGGGTGCGCGATCAGATGATCGTTCTCGCTCGATCCTTTTTGTGGGGTCGGTCCTTCGTCTTGTCTTCACATGATGCGGTAAGGAAACACGGAAGTATCTCGCGTCGTGTGTATCCGATTGTATAATATTTCGTGGCCCTTTGTGACGTCACCCGCCTGTATGAATGGGGGGAGGCCCTTTGTTTTCTTTTACTTACTTTTTCTCCCCCACGTCCGTCCGGTCCCATATGCGGCGCATCCCACACCTTTTGTCATTTCAGTTGTTGCGAGTTTTACACCTCGGGGATGGCGACGTTGTGTGTCGAACCCCCCCCCCCCCATTTTGATCGGAAAACGCCACGTCGGTCGTGTGGCACGTACGTACTGTGCCAACGTGGCCCATTCATATTCATAGCGGAGCGGAGCGCTTGGGTCTGGGATCGCCCGCTGCCCTACACACCGTACAGTCACGGAGACGGAGGGCTACGTATCGCGCCTTTCAAGCTGGCAGGGCGGTGGATGGGATGAATCTTCGCAATCGGAACAAGACGAAAGGAAATTTTAATCGCGAACGGTGGTTGAAACCCGATATTTTCGGGTCACGCAGCAGACTTTATCGTTGTTGAAGCGGAGATTTTCGGCATCTTCTTACGAAATGACCTGGGCTTCTATTACAGCAACGGAACCTCACGGATTCCTCTTCCCCATAAAGCAAATGTAAAGTCATGACTGACCGCGAAGCAAAACTGAACAAAAAAAAAAAATAATTGCGCCACGTGTGCTCACTTCACGCGGACGACCACACGTCACCATCGATTTCTGGCCCGCCAGCGACTTGCAGGTCATGCACGCTCACGCATGCGACTCCCCTGAGAACGTTGGCAGGGGCCCTCAGCCCTGACTGCGTCCAGCTCGGCGGGACTCTTGACGAGCAGGTGGCCCGCAAAGCCGAGGGTGTTCACGCCGAGCCGCTCGCGCGAGACGGCGAGCGTGTGCGCCTCGTGCCGCCGCGGGAAGACGTACATGTGCCTCAGCGTGAGCAACACGTTGTATGACGGCGCGCCAGCAGGATAGTCCGCTGCGTGCCGTACGGTCGAGATGCATAGGTCCAGGAGCTCCAGGAACGCACCCGCGAGCGCGTCCTCCAGTTCGGCGCGCGAGGCCGTCGTCGTCGTCGCGGACGCAGGCAGCGCCAGTCGCCGGACGTGGTTCGCAAAGGGAAGCGAGGCGATCGCGAATGGTTTGTCTGTCCTTTCGCGGCGCGTTTGTGGGAAGGGGGGATGCGGCAGGGTTAGATTTTTTTTTTTTTTTTTGGCTCGCACTACGATGGGCGCGAGAACAGACTGACCGTCTTTGTCTATGCGAGCGGTCCTGGCGAGCCGCTCGATGGGCGGCCCATCCTCGGTTTCGGTGGGAAGGAACTGCAGGTGCTTGTGTGCCTGACTCGCACCGCTGCGCTGGCCGCCTTCAGAGAGGCGATTCAGGAAGGCGTCAGACTCCACATGTTTCGATGGGAAGGGTGGTACCGCAGCGCTGTTACGCACAGTTGTAAAACGCGAAGAGATGCTTTCCCGCGTCTCGCGCCGCGCGAAGCAACAGATACGTCTGCACGAGATCACTGGGGCGCAACGGCGATGTTTGGCTCTGGAATTCTGTGGGAAGAGGGGGGGGGGGGGGGGAAGAAGACGCAAAACGTAAGCCACGACATCTCGGCCTTTCGAGACACCTCTCGATCAAAAATAAATAAAAAAAAACGTACCTTTGGTAATTAGAAGAAAATGTCCCTCGACGACGGAGTACTTGTTGAGCTGCAAAAAATAAACGCGGTGCGACGTGCGCGCGGTATCGTTGGTTCACAGGGCTCAAAAGAAAAGAAAAAAAAGGAGCGGGTCATGGACGACGACCGATCTACTCACTGACCAGGACGACGTATTCGGTGCCCTCTTCCTCGTCCCGCAGCTCTCCGACGTAAAGGTTCGGGTTGTACGGCGGCTCGAACGCATCCGCGCGTCTCAAGTTCTCGCCCTCGCGGTCAGCAAAGTGCGGCGTCGGCAGGTCGGGTTTCTGCAACAACGCCGGGCACAGCCTGATCTCGAACTAGACGAAAAGAATGAACGTTTTGTTATTATTCGCGCGCGGGTCCATGTCTGGCTATTGGGGGGGGGGGGGGAGGGGGGGTGGAGTGTTGACCCACGTCGATACCGAGGTCATTGTGGGTGAAAACTTGTGAGGGAAAGAACCGTAGATCGCCCGACTCTTTGCCCTTCTCGAAAGCAGGCCGGATGGCCGAAATGATGGTAGACGGAGTCGAAGCGGACATGGCTCTCCGCAATGTTGTGACAGTCGATATCAGACGACGCGGAATGGTGGACGACTGATGAAGATGGTCGCGCTATCGTATGTGTGATGGAGGACACTCTTTACTCTAGCGAGACGTCCAAATAAAACCACATAATAATGCCAACCTAGGAGCTAGGAGGTAAAAGTACAAACACCCTCTCTGTGCGTGCATCATGCAAAGAAAACAATATGAACAACAAAGAAAACAAAGATCGTTATGCGCCACGGGGACCAGTCCCCACGCGGTCGGGTGAGTAAAAAGGGTTTCACACCACACAATTTCCCGGCGGCCAGTTTCAAGCCCGCTCTCTCCTGGCTTTGTTGTCCTGGGCATCTTTCATCACCTCCCCTAACATTATAGCACGCGAATAGCCAAAGATGGCCACAAGCGACCATATCGCCCCATTCGTCCCCTTTGTGTGTGAAGGGAAATAGGCTCAGCCATGGAACGACAGTTGTATCGGGGATGGAGACACGTACCTGGTAGAACATGATGGCAAGGAAAGTCTGGAAGAACAGTAGTACGACCCTGAAGACCAAGCTGCGATATGCAGCGTAGCGTTTCACAAAAGGCACAGGATACTCGAAGACGAGAATGACGAGTCCGAGGATGATGGCGAATATTTGGATGAGCGGAATTTTCACCATAATATCGATAAAGAAGGCATCCTGTTTCGCCGGCCTAGGATCCAAAAAATTAGAGACGAGACGACGATGGGACGAGGGGGGTTGGGTGCACGCACTGGATTCCTCCAGGGTTACGCCTGATGCCACTGACAAAATCCCAAAAGAATTTACGATATACAAGGCCAAAGTAGGCAGCCCAAACGGTGTCTGTACGAGCTCAGTCTCTCGCGATTTGAACATGAGACGAGGTGCCAACTTACAGACAGTGGCGGTGAGGGAGACGTAGCGCGCATGCTCGTGCCAGATGAGTTTTCCCATTCGACAAGTTGGTGGTACTGTTAGTGCCGCAAAAGGGGTGAGACGTAGAGGTGACTCGGTTGGGGAGGCAAGAGTGAGTGAAAGGACTATAAGGACACAAGGCGGCCACCGGGACTCGGAGTGATGTGAATTTGTGGAGGGAGCCTGCTCGCAGGAAGAAAAGGATGTCGCCCAAGGACGACGATGAAAGGAAAAAGCGACGAGAGAGAGAAGGGAGCTCTGCTCGACCGAAGGGAGGCAAGAGAGGATAAAGAGGAAAGAGAGGGAAGGGAAGCGCTGGCCATAGCGGAGGGCCCAGCGACAAAGGCAGGGCGCCCGCGAGCCACACAGCCGCAGCCAGGCAACCGACCGCCGGTGTCGCTTGACGACCATCGGTTTGACCAACCCCCTCGCTCTTCTCGCCCTGGTCAACGCCTCTCTTCTTTGCAAGTATGGTAAAACTCGTTAAATAAAATTATCCATGAACCCGACGATGCATCCCATAGTGTGTACTTCATCTGCTGATCAACTCAGCGGGGAAAATGCGAGGCGGACCCGCGCGCCGGCCGAGTTGGCCGCTGATGATCAATCGCAGGTTGTCACTTGTCAGTGTCCTCTCACACGAATCAACTTTGGCAAGGAAACCTGACGCACAGCGTTGTCTTGGTCCCTCAAATCATCTCCTGACCAACCACCGCCATTCGCATCCTGTATTACCTCCGGTTCAGAAGCGAACCTCACTCGTCCGTCGTCCGCAAAGGGATCTTGTTTTGGTTCAAACGGGCCTGAATATTCAACGCCCTTCTCGACGTCACTCTGGCCTTTTTCGATATCACTAGGCTCTATGAATGGATTCTGTACTTTGGATCCTTGCGGAGTCCTCGGGCTAAAAAGCGACGTGGGAGGGGCCTGCATTGGCAGATTTTGCGTTCTACGCCGCCCGATGGTCAATTTTTTGCGCAAACTGACCGAACGAGTGGGCAAACTAGCTGGTTCAGGAGGCCACCTATCTTGATGGGGAGGCCCACCGTCTTCTTGGACACGTCGACGGCGAAGAAGGAAGGCTGGGATCATGATAAGTAGGAGCAGCAAGAGGCCACCAGCTATCCCTGCCCCAATAATAGCTGCGTTTGGCCTGCGGGAGTTCAAGTAAGCCGGCGGAGAGGCCCCCACATTGCTATGATCTTGCGCTGAGCATCACTCAGACGGTACCGCGGTGGACGTGGGCACTTACGACAGATTTTTTCCCGTCTGATTGCGGGACAAGCTTTCCCATTCGTGTACAGGTGTGACGTCGTTCTTGGTTGACGTGCCATCGGAGGCACTGACCACAACTATTTTATCGATATCTAAGAACTTGCCCCTTCTGTGGTCGTCGGAGTGCGCAGGGTACGCGGTCAACGTGAGATTGTGTGGCCCGGCTGTCAAGCCGTTTGTAAAGTACTGCGGGGGATCTCAATCATTGACAATGGCACAAGCAATGTTCAACCGACCAGTAACATCTGAGAGGGTGAGCGTATAGGTGCATGGTATATGGAAAGCGGATTAACTCACGCCCATATGAAGGCCGCTGACCAAGCCATTCGAGCCACCTTGGAAAGACTGTGTAATGCCATCCATCGTCACATTATAGTCCGCATGCCCTGGTGAAACCGTCCCGTAAATAGCGACACCTTCACCATCGAATGTGAGCTGTGCACTTGCTCCCGCCCTCTCGGTAAAGCTGGTGATACAGCAATACATCTGCACAAGGAATTGAAAGCTCATGTATGTACAACGCACTGTATTGTGTCATTGTGGCATCCCTTCAACCTGTCGAAAACCCAGTCCTTGGGCGCGGGCGAATAGGTGATGGCAGGGCTGGCATCATCAATCGTCTTTTCTCTCATCACTGAGCTATTTGGAAAAGTTCGATTTATTATTGATGCAGTGGAAAATAAAACGCACCCGGCAGAACCGACTTGTGTCTCGAAAAGAACCGTATCAAGGTCAACATAGGAATCCTGGCCCGTGTTGGTTAACACAACAGTATGGGGCCCATTCGTGAGGCCTGACCGGCCACCGAGCAATCTCCGGAATAACACCCTACTTGAATGGGCATCTCCGGGAACAGACTGCCCGTCAATGGAGATATTGAAAGAGCCATAACCTGGCCTATTCGCGCCATAGAACCATATTCCGGTCCCTGGAGAACGGGATTAGACAACGTAGGAAACGCTGAGGCAAAGAATTGTTGCCATTGAACTGTATGGTTGCAGATGCACCCGGAAAAGAAGACGTATGCCATGACCGCTGAGAATAGAACTGCCAGAGGTATGGTCATTGATGTGTGAAAGTCAACTGTGGTTATGATCTAAGGCACGCACCGGCGCGTAGATGCTGTCTGTATTTGAATGGTCAGTCCATGCACCCGCTGGACTATATGAAATTAAGGGAGAAGCGTCATCAACTGAATCCGATGAAAAAGCAATATCAGCGACATCGCAATAAACATGAGGGTGGATATCCGAACCGGAAACATTGAAAGCAGCCATCAAGGCTGAGTGAGTAGACTAAAGAAAGCAAAATTTAGGCAGGAAACCTCGCCAGCAGGCTTGGGAGGAAGAAATGAAGAGAGCGGCAGCTGGGGGGAGGGGGGAGCGGGATACCTGACGCTCGATGGCCCCATTCACTTTTATGATATCTCAACCGCGTCCAATGTTGCAGTGATCAACCCCGTGGACACCTCAACCCTGCGACCGATCTCACTGTGTAGTCACTGTAGTGAAGCGGTCACCGCTTGGGGCTGTGGGGATGGTCACAACCACCCCGTATAACTACTAGTAGCGCGATGAGCAACATGCATATGTTATAAAAGGAGAGATCAATGCAAGCGACAGGGACCTGGACGTGCTGAGTCCCACAACGAGCAGAGCTGGGCTGACAAATCTGACACAGCCTCGTCGCCATCAAAGGCCTTCTTGTCGTTCCACTCATCGAAGCCGACCAGTGCATGCCTCCAAGGAACCTAGCGGCTAGGCCACCGCCGGGCTCAGCTGCGCCATCAACACATACAGACCTTGTTGCCGTTGGAAGCCGCCAAGTCCGAGCCAAACACCCAACCGGCGTCGACGAGAATGGCTTACTACCCTCCACTGCACGTGCAGTCGTGTTGCGCAATGGCAAGCAGGGTGCCATGGGCACAGGCGAGCTCATGTCGCTGAGAAAGCCGATCGGTCGCGAGAAGCTCGAGTTATTGGGAGGTAAGCTCCTCAGCCATTGGCATAAACTGATTCTTTACACCCTCTCGTTGAAAAGAGGATCTCCTTGCACGGTCAACCAAAAATGCCCTTGCTGCCCTGTTCAACATCGAACGGCTCGTCAGCACGGCAGACGCGGAGTATAGTGGTGAGCTCTCGCTTTTCTCTGATCCACCCCATGATAATAAGCATTCAAGTTTCGCCGTTTCAATAGCTCACGTCGATAGCATCAAGTGGCTCAAGGATCCAGACCTCTTTCACCACGAGATCTCGAAAGAGGTGTATCTCAATGTTCCTCTATCGTCCGGAAATACTACACCCCAGGACCCGTTAAACGACTGGGATAATGTGATCAATGTGCTCGGTACCCGGTTTGGGGTTCCACTCGTCTGCATGTGGTGCTAGGCTGAGCAATCCTTTCGATGAAACGGCTAGGGTACATAATTCCTACATGGTTGCTTCTGCTTGGAAGATTGTCCGAGGCCGCCTCGAAGTTCTGCAACGAGAAGGCATCGTCAACAGTCAAATTCGGTCGCAGCTGACAAAAGATCCTCATTTGAGAAAAGAATACCTCGCCGTTTGTGACGTTCTTGGCGCTCTTATTGATGCCCTCCAAGCGCGCTTCTCGTTTCTCGCGGCCACAGCTGGTGTGCATTGTTCCACCCCCATGGAACGAACAAGTCATCACTCCTCTCCTAGAGCACTTCAGAATGTACTTCAAGAAATACGAAGAACGCGATTCCGAGAATCCCGAGTACATGTTTGATTGGAATGCCCTTCGTGAGGCATATAAATCCTACGTCGACTCGATTGTCATTGAGCTCTGCCTGCCCAACTCCCAATATCCCAAGTATATTTTGGCCCGCATCTTGGAGGACGCCACGCAGGAAGCTCCCCGCGAGAAGAAGCGCTTTCCGCAAGCACTCTTCGATGCACTGGGTGACCTCGCCGTAAACATTCATAATGTCTCTTTATTGATCCCCCTAACAAGACAACGTCATGAATAGGTCGCGTTACAGTTGCAAGAGACGCTGGAAGCGCCGCTTCTTGGAAAAGGGGGCGAACAATGGAGAAAACAGCCGCGAACTATGCCAGAAGATTTATCTTTGTGGATTGAAGCGCAGTCTCTCTCAGAGGAGGCTTCAAGAGAACTTGGCAAGAATCTCGATATCATCTTTCCCTTGGAGAAGACGAAGGAGGCGGGTGTCGTGGACGCCATGTGGACTCGCATAAACGACGTGGGGGTGCTCGAATATCTATGAATGACCACGCTGATGCATGCAACAGACATACAAAACCGTCACCACAATGGACCTGGATACGCTCTGGCACGTAGAGGATGAGTTCCAGCGTGTCCCGCAATGGAGTATTACGGCTCCGCCCACCAAGCGAAATGCCAAGGCGGCTGCAGCCCTTCCGGAAGCGAGGAGGATCGAAGGGGGCGGAACGACTCTACAAATCACGGATGCAAATGACTCGGACCCGTCATCCATGCCCGGGCTAGAATATTCGTCGGACAACAACTCCTTGTGGGAACATTCTGAAGGAGAGGACGAGCCTTCAGATTTTGAAGGCGAGGAGTCGAGTGAATATGATTCAGAAGAGGAGGCAGAGCTGCGAGACATGCTACGCGAGGCGATGGATATTGCAAGTGCGCACCCAGAAATATTTGAAGAGAAGAAGGCGTTCAAGGAACGTTCGAATGACAACCAGTTTCTCAAAGCGCTTGGAGCGTTGCGAGGTAAATAATGTCCTCGCCTGTGACGAAAGTGGTTAAGATGTGCATTTCGGCCAGGTCGTCTATTCTCCTCGAACCCTCGACTGAGGACGAATCGGCCTGGGACGACACTTGACTTCCCCAAAGTATCTATAGATGGTCAAGGTCCCGATGGTGCGTATCAATATTCCCTTAAACATCCTGACGAGTCACCCCATTGTAATACAGGACGTACTGGGCGCATCGTAACCATTGAGGAGGTTGAGGATGAAGACGCGCCGCACACGGCGGCAAAGAAGAAGAAAAAGAAAAAGGCGAAGAAAAAGAAGAAGCTTGCGTCAGCTATAGGGGAAGTCGATGGCCCCGGGACCAGCTCTCCACTGCCATCCTCCCCGACCGTCGAGCCATCCTCACCGGTCATACCATCGGCTCCGCCCGTTGTGGAGGTACTGCCGTCGCCAGCGCCCACGCCTCAAGCAAAGAAAAGGAAACCGGAGAAACGTCCACCGGTCATGCAGCCCCCGAGTTTGGGATCGAGTTCGACGTCGACATTTGCGAGCATGTCCACCGCTTCGTTGGAACAGACCCGCGCTCAGTCCGCCCACGCGTATTTGCATTCGGAGAACCTGACGGAGCAAAAAGTCAAGGTCAAGACACGCGCGGAACCGCGGGACCGCCCGCTGGTGGAGGAGCAAGATACCAAGATTGGTTTCTTTTCGCGCTTCAGCCGTAAGAAGGAGGTCTCACTTCTCGCGCCTGAGGAGGAGATGACGGAAAAGCGGAACCTCGGCTCGTGGTTCAGGAACATGAACCGGAAGAGCACCGGGTTCTTGGCACAAATCCTAGGTGCGGACAAGAACGCGAAGAAGGGCGGGCCGCCGATGAAGTGGGATCACTTTGTCAAGGTGAGCGGAATCCCCGTTCGCGTGTCCACTGGAAAGTGAAAGGGGCTCGCTCTGTGGTCGGGTAATTCATACAGGTGATGATTGATATGGGTTTCGAAGTTGATGCGAGCACTGCAGGATCGAGCGTGCGTTTCCAGCCGCCTGATCCAGCATTGCGATCAATCTCGTTCCATAGGCGTAAGTGCTCGGCCCTGTATTTCTGATTCCTAAATGACCCATATTTTTCAACATGTACAGCTCACCCGGAGAGTTCGATCGACCCGATCACCCTGCAAAAGTGGCGCAAGAAACTAAAAAGCTACTACGGGTGGTCGGAGGATGTCCTCTTGGAGCACGCCGATTTAAAATGCTAGGCATTTGTGCATCATCGACATATCGCGTCGACTTGGTTGAGGGGAAATATGGGTCAGCGGGAGCAGGAATATGCCGTCATTGTACATGTACGAGTTCTGGGTCATCTTGAACACCTCCAGCAACCCAGCATGATGGCAGCGATGTTCATCACGCTGCTTTGGTGGAGGTGAATGGCATTAACTTTTGTGAATGATCATGATGCATCAAACCGCCGTGATTGTCACAGCGCCGACACTCGCATCCTGTCCACCAACCCTTTCATCTCAAACTTCCTCCTCTTCAACAATCCTTCCAGTGGGGTGTCTTCAAGCATATGGCAGCCCGCCCCCCCCCAACGAGGCCCCACATAAGCCTCAATCCTCCTTCCCACTTCCCTTATTCCATCACAGAGGAGTGGGCCGAAGACGACGCCTGGGACAGCGCATCAGATCCCGAGTCGGCCTCGAACTCCCAGACCGCCTGGGCTCGTTCGCACAACCAACAGCAACAACCCGGGCACCCTCAACCGTCGACGGGTGCCACGTCCACGGCAGCGTCCGCGCCCAAGCCCGTGCCCGTTCCTCGCAGGTCCCGCAACAGCTCCAGCTCGACCCTCGCCCTCTCGTACACCCACGTCAGCGCGCCGAGCCCCACGAGGAGCTCGTCCCCGCACCCGTCGTCCCACGCCGACGCCGACCACGTTTCGCTCTCGACCCACCCCACCACCACGACGAGAAACGGCTGGACGATCGTGCAAAAGGGGAGCGCGGACGGGCTCAGGCCCGGACTCGGCGACAGGGCCGTCGCCGCTCATCCGGAGCCTTCGCGCCCGCAGCGCGACGACGACGACGACGGCGGCGGCGGCGGCGGCGACGACGACTCGGATGACGACGATCGCGAGGGCGGCGCCGACACCTTCGAGGATCTCGGCGCCGAGTTGTTCGTCGATATGCCTGTGGTACCCAAGGCTCGGCAGGGCGCTGCGTTCGTCCGACGGGATGCAGCTCAGATCGCGAATGGTGCGCCGCATCGTTATTCTTTTCTGCCATCGTACATGTGTAAGGGATTCACGCGTGGATATGTTCGCCTCACAGATCCACTGCGTCTCCTTAGGCGCCGTGCGGGGTGGCATAGCCGTTCTGGATCTTTGTCGTCTCAAAATTCGAGATCGTCGTCTCCGCATCACGGCGAGCCCACTGAAAAGTTGAGGCGAGAGCAGTCTTTCAAGGCTAATCGTCGTCACAAGTTCCTTGAATGTCTGTCGCGAGAGGATGTGGACATGGGTCCGTCCTCTTTCCCTTTCACTGATTCCCTACGCGGGCCCATTCTGAAAATTATTATTTTTTCTTTCCTATAAGCTGAGTTGCGAAAGTTGGCCTGGTCAGGGATTCCCGAAGAGTTCCGTCCAATAGCTTGGCCTCTGCTCCTGGTACGATCAGATCATATCTTCCGCGCACCACTTTAGCCTCATCTTTCTAAGGGCCATCTGCCACTGCCCATGGGCCTGCGCTCATCCACCCTGGAACGGAGACGTGGAGAGTACCAGTCCCTTGTCGATCTCACGTTCGCCAAGGGCAAAGATGGCCTAGATCAACAGATATGGCACCAGATCGAAATAGACGTGCCTCGGACACGACCTGGGGTGCAGCTATGGATGCATGCCTCGACGCAACGCGTATGGCTGCCTTCCATTATCGACCTGCATGAGCGTCATGTCCTTTTTTTTTTTTTTTCAGAGTCTGGAGCGCATACTGTACGTCTGGGCGATGCGACACCCCGCCAGTGGATACGTGCAAGGGATAAACGATCTCGCCACACCGTTCTTCGAGGTGTTCCTGTCTGCATACGTCGGTAGGCGGTCCTATCAGAAACGAAAAAAAAAAAAAATCGAGCAGCAGTTGGAACTGACCCGAGGCTGAAAACCGCAGATACCGATCCCGAAGAGATCGACCCTTCGATACTCCCTCCTCCCGTCCTCGCCGCGGTCGAGGCCGATTCCTTCTGGTGCCTCTCGCGCCTGCTCAACGAGATCCCTGAGAACTACACCACGGCGCAACCGGGCATCCAGCGCAGCGTGAAGCGCATGGCGGAGCTCGTCGCGCGCATCGACGCGCCGCTCTCCGAGCACCTCGCCACGCAAGGCGTGGAGTTTATGCAATTTGCGTTCAGGTGGATGAACTGCCTGCTGATGCGCGAGATCAGCGTGAAGAATACCGTGAGGATGTGGGATACCTATCTGGTGCGTCCTCTCATCTGCGCAAGCGCGGTTCCGGGGTGGCGACGATGATGGGATAACGCGCGACGCGGTGCAGGCGGAAGGTTCGGACGCCTTTTCTCAATTTCACCTTTACGTGTGTTCGGCGTTCCTCGTGCGGTGGAGCGACAAGCTCCGAGCGATGGATTTCCAGGTGCGTGCGCGCTCTCAACTCCATAGTCTATAACCTTATCCTCCCCTCAGGGCATCATCATGTTCCTGCAGTCGTTGCCCACACAAGATTGGACAGACCATGAAATCGAGATGCTCCTCAGCCAAGCGTTCTTGCTCAAATCGATCTGGCACAACGCGCAGAGCCACTTCATGGGAAAGTGAAAGATCAAAGCGTCTCCCCCACACACTACATACAAGCCCTTCCTGCTTCTGCGCATCCTAATTTCATTCGCAAGGCGCGCTGACCCACAACCCAAACCGAAGCATCAGCTGTAATTTGTGAATAGCGATGGCATCGCGCTAGAGGAAGGGAGACGGGAGGGGGAGGGGGGAGGGGAGAACGGGTTTTGTATATCACCCAAGGCAGAGAGATGTGTACGATTTCGTGTCTGCATCAAGTACTTGAGCTCGAATCGGTCTGCAACAGCCGCACTTCGCGCTCTATCGCTTCCGTCATCTCCTTCGCGGCATCCTCGGTACCTACCCGTAGACGGTACTGCGCCGTCTGCGTATCCTTGCCAGGCGATGTAATATGACCCGTAAAAGCGACCGTCTTTCCTGTGCGCTTCGGCTGCAATCCGGGATATATGCGGAAGTTCTACATCAAAAAAAAAAAAATGGGACGGGGTTCAAAAAAAGAAAGTGAGAGTGAGGGCAACCCACAATGACGATCTTTCCGGTGGTCGTGGAGCGCAGGATGACCCGCCGCGTGTTTGTTTCATTGTGCTTCTTGAGACGGAGCATGCCTAGTCAAAGAAATATATGTAAGGCAAAGAGAGAGAGAGAGCGAACGAGAAAGCAAACCGCACCGACGCCCATTTCGGACCACGTAGGCGCGCCCTCACGGTCCATCGTAAACTTGAACACCTTGGCCTTGACCGTGTACGTCACCTCCTCGTCCTCTTCGCCCTCGCCTTCGCCACCGTGGAGCCCGGGTGACATTGTCCGCGCGAGGCCATCCTCGTCCACCGAGCCCTCCGTCGCGGGGGTATCGCCTCGCGTCCCCGCAGCCGAGGAGGACACTTCAAGGTGTGTGGGCGCAGCAGCAGGTAATGGCGGCGGCGGCGCGGGCACGGGGGTGCTTGCGGTCGTCGACGTGGGCGTCGATCCGGCAGTACCTGCCGCCGCCGCCGGCATCGGCGTCGCTCCTCCGGAGGACGCAGAGGGCGCGAGTGATGCGGACGTTGATGTTGACGTGGCCACAAAGCTGCCAAAGACCGAGCCGGGAGCGGCGACGGCGGGCGTCGCCGTTGTGGTTGTGGTCGTCGATTGGGACGATGGCGAGTGCGATGGCGAGCCAAACGAAAAGCCGACGCTGCCCGCCTTTGGCGGGGACGATCCCTCGCTGCTTCCCGGGGCGACGCCGAACCCGAACTGCGCGGGTGTCGTCGATGTCGACGTGCCGAAAACGAACGGCGACGGTTTCGCGGACGAGCCGAACGACCCGCCAAATGCGCTGCTGAGCGGTGGCAACGGCGGAGCCTTGTCTGTCTCTATGTCCATGTCCTTGTCTTCGACGGATCTGGTCGCCGTCGCCGAGCCAAATATGCTGCTCGATCCCGAAGACGTTGTGCTGTTACCAAAGAGCTTCGTTCCGGGCGCCAGGGCGAAGGGGAACGGCGCGGACGCAGATGAAGGGGGCTTGTCTTTTTCCTTGTCCTTTTCTTCTGTGGCTGCCTTTTCAGAGCCGAAGAGTGAGGAAGACTTTGGTGGATTGCTAAAATGTAAGGTGGTAGAGCCGCCGAAAGGGAAGGCGCTGGAAGTGGGACCAGTGAATGAGGCTGCGCCAAGTGAGAAGGCTGGCTTGAGCGAAGGAGTAGTTTCCATTTCTTTTGAGGCAGTTGGTTTGAACGGAGAGGACGAGGATACGGCACCGGCGAAGGGGGAGAACGAAATCGCAGACGTAGGTTGAGAGTCTGAAGGTTCTGTAGCTGTTGCTGCTGTTGCTGCTGCTGCTGTTGATGACGATGACGATGATGACGATGATGATGAGAAGCTGAAAGGGGTTGAAGGCGGCGCATGGCCAGTATTGAATCCAGTTGGAGGCTTAGCAGAACTCGTAGCTCCAAAACCTACGAAGCTTGACGGCGGCACCGGCATTGTGGCTGGCGCGGAAGTAGCAGGTTTGGGGAAGGAGAACGAAGCAGGAGGAATGGAAGACTTGCTTGGAGCGCTCTGCATCTTTGTGTGAGAGGATTTATCATCATAATCTTGTTGAACCGTGATGCGATGCTTTTTATACTGTTCCAATGTGTCTGCAATGTCAATAAACGGATCAGACTGGATGGCATTTGTGACAGCCGAGAGGAAAGACGAATTGAGTCCGCGGAGGGAGGTGTAATAACCGAGCGCGACCTCATCAGTGTCGCCGGACGCATCCGTTTTCAGCGTATGGGTTGATGAGAGCAAAGGCTTTGCGCCTGCGGTGGATGAAGGACCAAGGAAGGACGCAAACTTTTTGGTAGCATTCGACGCCGATTCCGAGACAGCGGGAGCATCCGCTGGATTCTGGGGAGGGCCAGCAAGCGCAAACGTGAATGGGGTTGTTGCGCCGCCAGAGGATCCGAATCCTGAGAAGTTACCAAACTTTTGTGGGACAGCTGGCTGCTCGTGACGACGTATCGGAATAAGTGGGGTGGAAGTAAGTAGGAAGGGTGAAGACATACAGGGGTGCTGTTGGCAGGAGGGATCACGGGAAGGACGGCAGGACTTGTACGCCTGGGAAGACCACGTATCCTACGAGAGCAGCCGATGAGCTGTGTTGGCAAGGGTAAGAAATGAAAGGACGCACTCCCGCCTTGCCAGCTCGGACTCGTTGGCCACTCGGAAACCTGTTTGGACCTGCTGTCGAGATGAGAAGTACAGACAAGCAGGCGTTTGAGTTGGAAATGAGTCGGCACACCTCAACCTCATCTTCCATATCATCATCCTTGGTTAATTGTTTGTCTGCGCCTCGCTTCATTTTGGCTACAGCAGAGTGGTTGTGTGCTTAGGTTGGACCGACTGGCTGATGTAATAATCCAAGATTGTTCACGTGACATCAAACGGGTTTCAGGGCTGGCTTGTTTGTGGATGTTATGTCCCAGCCACATGGCCGAGTTGCAGCCGTCATCGCTGACTGAAGTGGCTGATAGCCATGACCAAGGAGATAACCAGGAGCGCGCGGTGGCGGCGGATCTGTTGGGGTTGGGTTGATTGTCGTTGGGTGGTAGATATGGCGGGTTGCTCTCCTCCTGGGCTGTAGGTCGTGCTCTGTTGTGAGAGGGATTGTATGAGTATGAGGCATGAACATGAGCATGAGCATGAGCATGAACACGAGTAAATCGTCGGAAGCGAGATGGAAGAACAGAGACCACACTTTGTTTTCACGGAGTGAATTGTGGAGCCGAAAGCGAAAGCCAAACGAAATGCTCTAGAGCATCAAACTTACAAAAGTATAAGCGAGTGAGGGTCTCATCTCTCCCTCTCCCTCCCATGTCTTCCTCATCTCCTTCCCTCACTACAACTGCCTCTCGTTCGCCTTCCCCCGTCACCCCCTCAACTCCTGACGATAACATCCAAGTCACTCCCTTACCTACCAACATTGACCTCTCCGCCTGGTATAAGACCCGACCAGCAGAGCCAACTTCCCCCCAAGCAGTTTGCTGGGATGACAACTCTCCTCATCTTTTCACGACAATCAAAGAAGATCCCACAGACATTCTCTCACTGGACGACCTCATCCAAGATTATGCATACGACGAGTAAGTTCCTATTCCATGAAAAAAAAAAAGGCTCGACACACGTGGTCTCATTACCCGCCTCTCAGTTCTTCTTCATCCCCCGTTCTATCCACTGCCTTTCCTACAGGCCCTTCCGAGTTCCCCTATACCTCTGCATCTGTCTCGCCCTCTATATCACCTTCTCAGCCTCTCGAGGATGGTCAACACTCCTCCGCAGTCACAATGGTACCACCTCTATTGCTTATATCCCCCATCAAACCAGTACCTCCTCCAGCTTCACAGCCACGCAAAAAGAACCCCTTGGCTTCCCAGAATGTCGTATATCCCCCCAAGGAGTCGTGTTCAAAGTGCGTTGGCTTCATCATACCCGGCATCCTCTGATATTGCCACTCACTTACAATCCATTCCTTTTTCCTAGTCTCGCTATAATATTCCCCAGTATACCGGAAGGTGGTACAAAATCTCGTGTCGAAACTCAAGTCCGCGTCACAGTTGATCTTGCCTATGCAAGTGCGACGGCTGGGGATCAGCCCTCCCAATATGATCGCGTCGGTTCATGGAAATGGTTGAAATTACCCAAGGGCACAGCCACAAAGAAGAGAACACGAAAAGAAGGCAAAATCGGTCCGTCTCCTTACCTACACCCATCAGCGTTTACTAATGTCCAGCATAGACCCCTCGGTCGAAGACACCTTGCAACTTGGTGTGGAGATAACATGCGCCTCGCCCCCTCATTCGCGCGTTGTTTGTTGCTCCAGTTGTCAAAGTCGAGAAGTATGCTATTTTCCCCTCTTCCTTGTCCTTTCCCATTGAATCTTCGCAAAGGCAAAGCGGGTTGCCCGAAAATTGGCCCAGCGCGTCCGCCCCCAGCGGCATGACTCTGATTCTCCCGAAGCCGCAAATGCAATGGCTAATGGTACGACCGAACCCTTCAACATCGTTCAGTTCAATTGTCCTGAAGTGCTCAGCTTCTCCTCCGGCACCGTTGTCTTCCCACTCCGTATCACTTGTTACTGTCGTCACCACCGCGAGCGAGTTGGGTTCCATGTTCATCTCATCATGTCCGACCACACTGGCAGAGTCGTGGGTAGTGGGACCACTCATCCAATCATGATCACAGACGATCATAAAAGCACCGGGGCAAATGCAAAGCCACCTCTTCATGCGGAAATCGATTGGTCCCAGGTATCTCCCGACGTGTCAGACAAGGCCGTTTCGGGCAAGCGTAAGCAGTCACTCGCCCATGAGACGACCTTTCATCATGGGAAGAAGAGGCAGAAAATTAAAGGCGCAGACACTTCTCATGGGGAACCTCGAGGCATGTCCCGAAGGAGCAGCTCGGGCAGCTTGACCTCACCTTCTGTCTTCACATCTGCACTTCCCACTCGCGCAACTACTCCATCTCAACTTGCCAGCTCTGGACCTCCCAGTCAAATTTGTGCTACGGCTCCTCCCTCACCACGCGCGTCCACCACCTTTGTCCTCACGAATGTTGAAGTACCTTCGAATTCTTCCATCGTCTCTCCTGGCCATCTAGAGCCCACTATCCTCGACTTGCCGGAGATACCGCTATCAGCTCCACGGCCGGTCCATTCGACATCCTTGTCAGATTCGGAGCGTGGTGTCTCCCCCTCTGCGTTCTTGCCTACCGCTCCCCCATCCCCCGTGGCTATGTCTGTGCCCCAATACCAACTTTTGCGAGATCCCCTTGCTTCTGCGCCGCTTCCTTTCATGTTCTTCCCAGACCCTCCACCCATGGCGTCAGCCCTTAAGCCACGCATCCATCGGCTCATTCCATCCTCGGGTCCGATTATTGGTGGCATCGAGGTCACTGTGCTGGGGTCGAACTTCCATCCTTCTCAGCAACTTGATTGCATTTTTGGAGATGTCATGGCAAGTTCTACGCAACGCTGGAGTGACAATACACTCGTTTGCATCCTTCCGCCTCGCTCGACGTCTGGAGTCGTTGCTGTATGGTTTAATGGGATAACTAAGGATGATGACGGCACTCCGCCGTGCTTGTTTACTTATACGGACGAATCGGACAGGGCATTGTAAGTCTTCTGACACCATGCCCTATGTCCTCGCCTTTAACTTATATCGCGGTCCAACAGGATGGAATTGGCGCTTCAGGTCGTGGGCCTCAAGATGACGGGAAAATTAGAGGACGCGAAGAGCGTGGCCATGCGTATCGTTGGGCCAGCGAATGAGGACACGCCAAGCGGCTCCGATTCACCCAACGCTATGCAGCTTGCTACTGATACCATCTCCCTAAGCCTTCGCTCGGCGCTTCATCACATGGGCCCTTGGAGCGGACTGGAGAAGATGGTCATTGATCTCTTGTCTTTGCTTGATGTGCAGATTGATGCGCCCTCAGAAGTCTCGCTTGCAATGGCGATGGAGCTTAAGACAGGTGGTGGACAGACACTATTGCATTTTGCTGCATTCCTCAAATATCCTGACCTCGCGAGCTTCTTGATCGATCATAATGTTGACAAGGACGCGCGGGATCACAACGGACACACAGCGTTGCATCTTGCCAGCTTGGTCGGAGCACAAAGTTGCGCAGCTGTCCTGCTTGATTCTGGAGCGGACGTAGAAATAGTCAACGTCGAAGGCAAGACTGCCCAAGAGTTGGCTGACTTCAACTTTGCCGACCTGATCGAGACGGACAATGTAGCGGATGGCGAGTCCCAATGGGGAGATGGCGAAGATTCTGGAGATGACGTGGTCGGCAACCATGGTCATTCACGACCTGCTTCGCGGGTGTTACGTCGTAGCGTCGACGTAGGACCTCCGTCCCCAGCTGCTGAAGATAGTGGCCGCCAACTACCGGAGCTTGGAAAAGAGAAGGATAGTAGTGTTGATGAGAAACGGGCGGCGACTTTCATGCGCAAGATCCAACGTACTCTGGCGCGTGTGCAGCCAATGGATGGTATCATTCCAAACATGTCGCACCTCGCTTTCCCGCAACTTTTACAACTCCCCGGTGTGCCTGGCGTTCCATGGGGTGCACTTCCGGCAGTGTTCCCAGTTTACGTACCTTGGACTGCATCCCTCCGCACCCCTACCGTCCCGGTTACGGGTGCTAATCCGCATAGCCCAGAACCACGGAAGGGCAAGATGCGGTCGTTGCTGACGCCGCAGGAGTGGCGTACCTTTTTGGAGAAGTCTTGGTTCCTGCAGGTACCCCAAGCGCAAGACGATGAATCACCTCCGGTGTACACACCCCGAGCAGAGGACGATGGCGAGCCGCCCGTGGCGGGTCAGTCAATGACTTCACCAGAGCGGTCAACCGCACGTCGAGTGGGGTATGACACCGGACCTGCCCCAGACGACCGTGAGGTCAAAGCATATGGATACCGCCCGAGAAAGCATGCGAGACAAATCCAAAACAAAGGTCTGCTTATTCTTCTTGGAGGTTTGAACGCCCGGATTGATGCCTTTTTGTGTTGCAGAGGATCTCATGCTTAGGTTATTCTGGATTCCAATTCTCTTATGTGAGTCGAAGCCACCTACGTCGCGTGCCAAGTCTTGACTGGATGGTGCTCTTCCTTCGCTCTAGTTGCTCTCCTCTGGGCATTCGCGCATGGTATGCGTATTGCCATGCATTCGGTTCGGACGATGGGTCCACTGAAAGCTCTCTTACGATTGTGATACACCACAGTTGGATGGTACAGTGTACCTGTTACTGGACCAAATAGTGCTAGGCTGTACGATTGCAGACTCTTCTTGTACCGAGTAATGGCGGATTGTTGATCGAGTATATGGGCCCCGTATCGCTACATTATCATATAAGAGTGACTTGCAGTATTTAATACAATTGATATAGATGGATGTCGTCTGCCTGATGTCTCACCAAGCTCGAGACACAACATCCCGTCCTTTCTACCTCGTCGCCGTTCACGGCGGCGCAGGATACCACTCACCCGTATCGGACTCCTCGGTCAATCGTAACCTACGCGCAGCCATTTCCTCCACGCTCGCCACGTTCGCCGTCACGACTGCACCGGTTATCGGTGCCGCCAGTTCCACCATTGACAACACCCATTCCTCTGGATCGTCATCCGCGCTCGACGCCGTGACGACGCTCATTGCCGCACTCGAGGATGCCCCAGACTTTAACGCGGGCTACGGCTCGAACCTCACCTTCGACGGGGACGTCGAGTGCGACGCATCACTCATGTCGTCAACGGCGGAAGATGGAGATGGAGACGGAGACGGAATGACGGTCGAAGGCAGCACCGCCCACCCTCACGTCTACCCGCCCTCGTCCCCTCCGTCCCCATCCTCGTTCTCGTTCGGGAGCGTCGGCGCCGTGCCCGGCGTGCCCAATCCCGTCTTGCTCGCCCGCCGCGTCCTCGAGGGTCGACGACGACGTCGGCCACAACGGCGGGAGCCGGAGCAGGCGTCGGGGCCGGGACGGGACTTGGGCTTAGGCTTGGGAACGGGGACGGGGACGGGGACGGGGACGGGGACGGGGACGGGGACGGGGACGGGGACGGGGACGGGGATGGGCCGCGTTCCGCCTTTGATGCTCGTGGGAGAGGGCGCGGTGCGATTTGCGCGGGCGCAGGGCGTCCCGGTCGTCGATTCGCCCCGGGAGATGGTCGCGCCGAGGGCGCGGGAGGAGTGGGCCGTGTGGCGAGAGCGGCTAGGGCGTTGGAAGGGGGAGGAGCGCGCGTCGGCGTGGGCACCCGCCGAGGGTGGTGGTGGGCCTTCTGATCATGATCCCGAGACGCTGGGCATCATGCCGGTGGACGCGCGGCAGGATACCGTCGGCGCTGTCGTGCTGGTTGGCGGCGACGACGTCCGGCGGCAAGAGCGACAAGTCGCTGCCGGCGTATCGAGGTGTGTCCTATCTATTGTTTCTCTCTTCTCTTTCGTTTTTCGTTTTTTTTTCCTGTTTGGCGAACGGCACGGATGGTCGGTGGATTGTTCCCTGTTTTACTTCGCTTTCGCCTCTTCTATGTGTGCTCATCCTCATACCTTTTTACCCGCCCGGTGACCTCAGCGGGGGTTTACTGCTCAAGCACCCCGGACGTGTGGGCGAGGTCCGTCAGACGATCCTCTCTCCCCCCATTCTCTCTCTCTCTCTTAGTTTCATTGAAAGCCGTTCTTTTCGTCTGTGGGTTTTCATTAGGCGGCCATTTTCGGCGCGGGCTGTTGGGCGGAACGATCGTCTGGTGGCCGCAGCGTGGCCTGCAGCGTCTCGGGACAGGGGGAGCTGATCGTGCAATCCTCCCTGGCCAGAACGCTGGCCGAGAGGATCGCCGCGAGCGCGGAGGACGAGGACGGGCACGACATCCTCCGATCCGTTCTGGTCGATCAGTTCTACGGTGCGTCGCCGTCTTGTTTGTCTATGAATAATGCACGCATCGTTTGCGACTTCGGCGGTTCCCCCCAAGCTAGGCAGATGGCGTCAACGAGGGGAGCATCAGCCGGCCGTAGGCGTGCTTCTCATCACGCAGGGGATGAACGGAAGCGAACACACCGGTCCGTGAAAAGGCACTTTCCCCAAACCCAAACCTTGCCCGACTTTCTTTCTTATGCAGCTAGGCTCTGGTGCGCGTTCACCACGCAAAGCATGGCCATTGCGTACGCGTCGTCCCGACACCCCAAGCCAAAGGTCAGAACCCGCCACCTGTTCATCACCTGTCTGATGATTAATGCAAACTCCCATTGATCGGCTGTCACCAGGCCACGGTTCTACGGAACACCGCCCACGAGTTTCGCAACGATGACGACGGTCGGCCCCCGCTGTTCATCGCTTCCTTTCCGTGCTAGTCGCGTACTTGACTGCATGGCACGGCCTCTTTCTTCTATCTTTCGTATGTGATCGCGGGCGATCGAACCTCCTCGGCCTCGGGGCGGATTCTGGGGTGCGGACTGCTCGCTCGAGACACTTCTTCTCCGTTTGGTCGACGGCGGTGGGTCCTCTCACCCCAATGAGGCCAAAACGCCGCTTTTCGAGCAAGCACTTGGACCTATGGTCATATAACAACGCCGGCACGATCTCACTCGACTTGATTGTCGTGGAGGAGGGAGTGTCTCAGGGACGGACAATTTTTACTGATCGACACCCTCGGGATCTCCTCGGGGAAGACCAACTGTTGGATACAGTAAAATCAAACCCTACCCAAGGCTAGCGCACAAATTTTCGTGTTCCTGCATCCCTGTTGGTGTTATTTGATCGGCGAGCACGCGATTGCACCCCTTTTCCTTTGAACCTTTTTCAATGCCAAAAAGCGGGACGAATATCGGGGATCAGCGAGCCGTAGCTTCGCTGAAGACAATGCACGCTACATCGCAAGAACGTTCGTGTGAATGCCTCAACGCCGGGGCGAAACGTTCTCCTCCACAATGCCTCATCAGACGGAACCGGAGCTGGCGCTACCGTCACGTTTTCCATCCACGCAGGACGACGACCGCGAAGGCGCGCGATGCACCGCGGACTTTGTTGCACGTTGATCCAGCGAGGTTGGATGGTGGTTTGAATTTCGGGCATTTGACAACTACCGGGGGGTGTTTGGAGGGCGATAACCCCCCTCAATGGAGCGTGGTGACGGCATGTGCCTCACCGTAGACTCGCGGACATGCCCGGGTTGGGTCGTGCACTCGGCGGCCGCGGAGAGCCGTTTGAGACACCGTTTGCAGGAGGGACGGAGGGCCGAGAGGCATTAAGGCGCTGAAGGGTCTTCATAGGGAATTTGGTCCTAATATGAATAGGGCATCAGCGTCGCGAGGCTCGTAGGCAAGATTCGCAAGTCCGCACCTGCAGGTCGAGCATACGGGCACGGGGGAACAGAATACTACATCGTGATCCTGAGATGAATACGCCGGTGTTGAACGAACGGGTAAACGTACTGGACAGACAAACGGAGCAGACGAATCCAATGTCGACGATGTTCTTATGACAGAAACATGCAGCTCGAAAATCGACCTTTTCTTGCCGGGGAACGGCTATGATGTGCCGCAAGGAGGGAGGCGGAAGAAAGGACATCTGATGAAAGGGACGGGGGTTTACGTGCTACATTCCAGGCTGTAGACACTGAGAGAACATACCATAAGGTATTGCAACAACGCATCACGTCGCTCTAGATATATGTAAGATCCTCCTGTCAAATGCGCGGCCTGCTGAAGGAAAACCGTTTCTTCCCCGAAGACTTTGCAAACGTCGATAGTAACTTTCTAACAGTCCTAGAGCATCAGATGGCCTGCGTGACCTTGTCAGACCTGACAGCACGTACCAATTTCTGGGCAGAAAAGATGGAATTCATGACAGGAATGTACGAGGCAGAGAGATCGGGTGAGACGGAAAGGATTAGGATGCGTGGATCAGTGGAGACCATAGTCTCGTCGGCCACGCTTCCGAGCGATGGATGGGCAAGACGGTTGATAACTGACTCGGTGTAATCAGATGCGTCAAAGCAGTGAGTCGAGGATCTTACAGCATAGTGCTTTTGTCAGTGCCCCAACCAAAGCAACAGGTGCTGGAGGGTTGTCAATGGTTGAGCGAACTGAGAGGAGCTCACAACGCACGTTCGTCCTTCAGACCTTCGATAAGATTTAACTCCTTTTGTATGTTTTTGGCGACAACCGAGTCCATTACCTTGAATGGACGGTAGGAGTTGGCGTCAGCAGGTGGGTCATTCCCGTTTGCTGAGCCAGCGTCTAGGGAGGAGGAGTAGAGCATCGAGCTGGAAATACATCAGCCGCGCGCGGTTTGCTTGTTTGTTGTAGAGCGCGGCGCACCTCTTCCCGGGGAGTGCACCGAAGACTGCCAACGTGTTTTCGTGCTTGGATGCGATGTGTGAATTGAGGAAAGTGAGGACGTGAGAGAGGAACGTTTGAAAGGACAAAGGTTGTGAGTTGGCGGACTGCGCGGATAAATGCCATTGCGAGGGTGACAAGTCGATGATGAGGGACAGATGAGACGAGCCGTCCATGAGACCGATCGTTCGCTCGATGATGGACGTGGGCGTGTCGACGAAACAAACCTGAGAGGGTCGATGCACACCACACCACACACGTGTCCGTTCCACAACCCTGCTCGGTTAACGTCCGACATTGACGCACAGCCCGCAGCCACAGACAGCCTACGGTATGATCCGGTGTGTCGGACGACGGCATGTTTCTCATTTGGACCAGATAACAAAGAGTACGGTAATAAAAACGACGACACGGGGCTGCGAGTGAGGGCACGGGCACCTAACCGTCGTCGTGGTCACACGGAATGGACCCGGGTGAGAAGCGCTATCGTGTGCGCCATGAGGTCGGCTGGAGTGATGATGATGGCACGGCACGCCTTGGTGGTGGGGCAGTTGGGCTATGCCAGCTAATTCCGGCCAAGGAACGCGCCAATCGACACCTTGTCTCGCTCTCAATGTAGGGGGGCTGGCGACGGCATCACCAAGTGACCCGAGAGGCCGTCCGTAGAAGAATAGATAAGAGCCCCGAGGCGATGTCACAACATGCTGACCACACGCGCTGATGATGGCACCGTCGGCGAGAACGACAACAAGCGCACGGTCCCGTGAACCTTGTGTTTCGTCCGTAAAAAAAGTACAAGAAAATGGGGAAAAATAATAAGAATAAAAGGGTGCTCGCTGATGTCCCGGAAGGGTGAGACGGGGTCGGATCGTTGGCCTTCAGTGAGCAAATTCGTGCCCAGGATGCTTTTTTCGGAGTTCGTCACGGGCGGTGACGAACAAACACTGGCCGGCGTTGCCCGTAGCGATGGCCACGCGTGTGAATCAACCCGGACTGCCCTCTGCCGACACTGACGCCCGAGTCAACCGTCCTTCTCCCCCTTACTCCTTCATCCCCTCACCGTCTCTCAGCCCCTTATCCCCCTCCCCGACGCCCCAACCCCAACATCACCGAAATATGTTTCTAGGCGACGACCTCGGCACACCCGCAGGCTCTTCGTTGGCACCTTCCCCAGTACCCCAGAGCATGCACTTCAATGGCGACGATTCCGATAACATGCAGGTCGACTCTGATGACGACGCCCCGGACGCTGACGCAGACGCCGATGCCGACATTGACGCCGATGGGGACTACGTCGAGGAGCCTGATCAGGTCCCAGTGAGCTACCCTCCAAGCGCGTCCACGTCTCGTCCCGTTGGAAGACAGGTTCGTGGTGGTGGTCAAGTGCTGGCGTCTGAAATTCACGTCTTATTTATTTATATGTTCAGCTAATGCAAGATGACGACTACGTATGTTCTTCTTTCGGCCCACGTTCTTGCTCACTCTCGAATACCTCTCGCACAGGGCTTTGAGGATACTCCGGATGATGATGAGGACGACGACGACGGCTCTTACGGCGACGAGGAATATGGCGGTGCTGGGAGCAGCAGTGGCAAGAAGAAGGTGCCCAAGAAAAAAAAAGTGCCTTCGCGGCCCAAGTGTTCGTTCATCTCATACGTCCTTCGCCTCTTGCCCTGATGCCCCAATTCTAGTGGTGGCTTCCAGACCTCCTTCTTCAGACTCAGACTCAGAGTACGGCGCTCGCTCAAAGAAGAAGAAGAAACCCCGTGTTTCGGGTGACGAGGTGCGGACCTCCAGCAGAGGCGTCAAAGTACCCAACTATGCCGACGATGTTGAGGACTTTGAACAATTTGACGAGCCCCATCCAGGCTATTACATCGATCCTAATGCCCAGGAGAAAGAGAACGATGAGATCGAAGCTGTCCTTGGACATGCAAGAGACGAGGGACACGAGGATGATCTTGAAGACCTTTGGTACGAAAATCTTGTAAGCGTCGACTCCTTCTCGTTCCAGGTAGCAATTGAACGGTTGCCTTCTCAGCGCTACCACATCAAGTGGAAGGGGTTCTCCCATTTGCGGAACACTGACGAGACATACGAGTTTCTCAAACGGTACAAGGGGCTCAAGCGGGTCGATAACTACATCAAAGCGTACAAGTCCTATCAAGCACGCCTAGGCAGCTTCTGGCCTTACCTCCGAGGAGCGTGAAACGCTCCTTCTGGACAAGGAGCGCGAGAAGCAAGATCTCGAGCTTTACAAGACGGTAGAACGTGTTGTTTCACACCGTGACGGTGCCAAGGGTGAAATCGAGTACTTCTGCAAGTGGAATGGTCCTCAATTATGAACACTGCACATGGGAACCTTTAGAGGAAATCCGTCCGATTGCGAGGGAACAGCTTGACGCGTATCGTCAGCGGGAGGCAGAAGCCAAGTTTCCCTACAAAAGTGCGGCTTACGCACGCACCCAACGCCCACCCTTTGAGAAGATAACCGAAGACCCTGAATACATCGTCAAAACCGGTGGTCAATTGAAGGATTTCCAGCTCACTGGATTGAACTGGCTGGCGTACTTGTGGAGCAAAGGGGAGAACGGCATCTTGGCCGATGAGATGGGTCTCGGAAAGGTACGTTTTGGGCTGGCGAAAGGCATCGAATCTCCCCTGGGCTGATAAACTTCCCCAGACTGTGCAAACGGTCTCCTTCTTGTCCTATCTCTTCCACAACTTGCATCAGTTTGGGCCTTTCCTCGTGATCGTCCCGCTCTCAACGATCGCTGCGTGGCAGTCGCAATTTCAAACCTGGGCACCAGATCTGAATGTGATCACGTACATCGGAACTGCCGCGGCGCGCGAGGTCATCCGTAAATATGAGTTCGGATCTTCCAACAAGAAGCTCAAGTTGAACGTGCTATTAACGACCTATGAATTAACTCTTCGCGACGCGAAGGAGCTGGGCGATATCAAGTGGCAAGTTCTTGCTGTCGACGAGGTGCGTACATCGCCACTTTTGCCCATATGAATTTATTGAGTCCTTGCCTCAAGGCGCACCGCCTCAAGAATTCAGAGAGTCAGCTGTATGAAGCGCTACGGGCATTCTCGGCTGCATCGAAGCTCCTGATCACGGGAACGCCACTTCAGAACAATGTTAAAGGTCAGCTTGCCCTACTTTTCGGGATAATCTGGATCGAGATTTAATCTGCTGTTTCAGAGCTCTTATCACTGATGCACTTCCTCATGCCCGAAAAATGCAAGTCCTGTTGTTCGACCCTTTTCTCCCAGGCTGCTAACAATCTTTCAAACCAGTCGCATTGACCAGCGAGTTCGATCTCAGCGACGCAGATCACGAATCCAAGATCAAGGAGTTACATGCCCAACTTGAGTCCTTGATGTTGAGGAGGTTGAAGCGCGATGTACTCAAATCCCTTCCGACGAAGAGCGAACGCATTTTACGCGTGGAAATGAGTGCTATGCAAACGCACTACTACAAAAACATCTTGACAAAGAACTTCCAAGCCCTTCAGAAGAGCGCCAGTGGTAACAGCAACATCAGTCTCTTGAACATTGGTTAGCCACGAGCCGCACCCACGTCCCACTTCTATTCTGCGCTAACTATGATCCCACAGCAATGGAACTCAAAAAAGCTGCAAATCACCCATTTCTTTTCGACGGTGCAGAAGTGAAGACTGAATCCCCAGAGGAGACCTTGAAGGGCTTAGTCATGAACAGCGGAAAGATGGTTTTGCTCGACAAACTACTCGCCCGTTTGCATAGTGACGGTCATCGCGTGCTCATATTCAGTCAAATGGTCCGCATGCTCGACATTCTCAGCGATTACTTGTCCTTCCGAAATTACCTCCACCAGAGATTGGATGGGATGGTATCGTCCGACGCACGGAAGAAGTCGATCGCGCACTTCAACGCCCCTGAATTCTCCGGACTTCGTCTTCTTGCTTTCTACACGCGCTGGTGGTCTCGGTATCAACCTTGAGACAGCTGACACTGTGATCATCTTTGACGTGAGCTCAAGTCCGTTTTCATGCCATGGAAAGATGTGATCGAGTTGATTTTTTTGCAGAGTGACTGGAATCCGCAGAACGATCTGCAGGCAATGGCACGTGCCCACCGAATTGGTCAGAAGTCACATGTCAGTGTGTACCGCTTTGTGAGCAAGGAAACAATGGAAGAAGACATTCTAGAGCGGGCCAAAAAGAAAATGGTCCTTGAATACGCAAGTGCGTGTGTAAATGTGGCTGGAATGAGAGTCGGTTGGAACTAACTGCTACAGTCATCAACCAGATGGATACATCGCAAGCGCACCTCAGTGGCAAGACTAACAATGGCAAGGATGTGACAAAACCGGACAATCTCAGTAGGGAGGAGCTCACCGCTGTTCTCAAGTACGGCGCTCAGAAGCTGTGCGTCACATCACATCCTCTTGCTTGACTCGGGTTGTGGATGTTCTGCGCTTTAGGTTCGACAAAGACAACACACAACAAGACAAGAAGCTGGACGAGATGGACCTTGACGATATCCTAAACCGTGCCGAAGATCACGAAACCATTACAGGGGGAGATGGCGGCGCGTCCCTCGGTGGCGAAGGCTTCCTGGCGTCCGTCGCATCCGTCAGTGATGTCAAGACTGAGATGAGTTGGGAGGAGATTATCCCCCTTGAAGAACGCCAGCGGGTCGAACGTGAAGAGGACCAGCGGAAGGCCGAGGAGTTCGCCGCATTGGACACCAAGGACAGGAAACGGTCACATGCACCGGTCTCTTACGAAGGCATGGATGTGGATCAGCCTGGGTCGGCGTCTACTAGCAAGAAACCGAAAGGGCCAGCTCCCACTCGGAAGAGCGCGAGTCAGAAAGCGATGGAGCTCAAAGACCGCGACGTCCGTGTCCTCATCCGTAGCATGCAGAAATGGGGCGACATCCGTCAGCGTTACGATGTTATTGTATGTCCTACGAATTTGCTGTCATACGTATCGCTAATCCTCCCCCACAGGTCGCGGATGCCAAGCTCCAGGATAAGAACAAGGGGATGATCATCGACGTCGCGGACGACATCGTCGAGCTCTGTGCCGGCGCTGTCGACGAGAACAACACACAAAAACAAACTCGCGTGGCCGCAGGCGAGACCCTGACTACCGCCCAGAAGAGCAAGGCAGTATTAGTGACGTACGGCAACGTAGGGAATATCAATGCCGAGACCGTCCTCTCCCGAACGCGGGATTTGCACATCCTCTACAACATCCTCAGTCCTCTCAGCACGGAAGAGTTGCACGCATGGTCAATCCCTGTTGATAACATTCGTCCCACGCTCAATTGGTCCGGGCGATGGGGTCCACAAGAGGACTCCATGTTGCTCGTTGGTGCCTTTCGCCATGGCTTCGGTAACTGGGAAGTCATTGCTAAGGATTCAAAACTTGGCCTATCGGACAAATTCTTCCTGGAGGAGGGCAAAAAAGGCGAGGATGCATCGACCAAGCCGATTCCGAATGCAATCCACCTCGTGCGACGCGGCGACTACCTCCTTGGCCTGTTACGGGACCACGAGGAAAAACTCCGTTTATATGAGACCTCTCTCCGGACCAAGGGACAGCTGAGGGTATCTGCATCGCCGCCGCCCGTTGCCTCTTCTTCGTACAGCGGTAGCAACAAGCGGCGAGCTGAGAGCGAGGCAGTGGCATCGGTCGAGGACACGAGCGCACGGAAGCGGAAACGCAGGCCAACACCTACCTTCACTGACTCGGAGTCTTCGGATGAGTGGTGAGTATCTGGACTAACTCGCTAACACTCGAATTAATACCGTGTGCGCAGTCCGTCGATGGATGAAGCAGCCACCAAGGAAGAGCTTCGTCCGGTCAAGAAGCAGCTAGTACGTTCTTCCTCTGACTGTTTCGCATGATTAGCTTAACCCGCCCGTAGAAACAACTAAAGTTGTCTGGCGGAGATATGCCTCGCGATGACAAGGTTGCCATTCTGAAGGAATCTCTGGCAGCCATCGGGCGCCGAATAGAGATCGTACTCGAGGCGAAGCAAGCCGCAGGCGAAGACAGAGATAGATGGCGACGGCACCTCTGGACGTGCGTGAACGAACCCAGCCCAGTTCCATATCAGTTCCGCAGGTTTGACATCGTTTCCTCGCAGATTCGTCACGTTATTCTGGCCCAAGAAAGTCCGGGCTGGCAAGCTTGAAGAGATTCATGCAAAGATGGTCATCAAGGAGGCTGGCGATGCAAACGTCCCGAAGAAGCCACGGATAAGTTCAAATGGCAAACCAACGGGCAACGGCCCGGCCCCGTCAGCCCCGACGATCAGGACCAATGGCAAGTCGCATCGGTGACCATGGCCGCATGATGAGTGTCGTCGATATTTGCTTTGCCTGTCTTGTCGTATGTTTTAGTTATAGTCCTCTGAGCGCATTTCCGGTTCGCCTTACTGAAGTACTCTATAATATTTCTGAATCGTTTACCCAGTTGTACGCGCGACCATAAATTTGTGATTGCCATGTCTTTTGCAGTACTATTGCTATTGTCCCCATTCGGCCTCGGCTATAATATCACCACATTGTTCGAATCGGACTGACAAGGAAGAGAAGGCAACCGCAATATCGCCAGGACTACTGACCCAGCTGCACGACGTCAGAGTGTCAATCGCGTACTACCATTTCGACACAGCCCCGCATAATTGCCTCACTCGATGAGACAATTCCGCCAGCGCCAGAGAGGCTAAATTACCATTTTTCCATCCTGCTACGCCACAGAACTTGAAATTATTAGCAGTCGACTCATCCTTCTTGCCCATCGTGAAAGGCTCACACTCTCCCCCATAATTCGTCCATGCATCCATCATATGGCCATCTGCCATAACACAACCCCCTCTTGTCATGATGGCCATTCAAGACGCTGGCTTGGATGTTGCGGATGCCCCATGAACAAAGTCTCGTGGCACCATGCGTCATTGAATGTTCTGATTTTCCCACAAGGTGTGAGAAATCAGAACTTCCCGATGGTATACTCTCAAAGGCGTTCGGAACAATGCCAAGTTTGTCATGAATTCAATGATAGGCTCGAACAGCTCGCGAGATAACGCTATCGGGAAACTTGCTCCAGCGCCAGGTACTCGTCATCACGTGGGTCTACCTTAAAACTCCCATGCAATATGACATATTCATCCCGCTTGTCAAATATCAGCCCCTGCCATTTTCGTTATCGCGGGAGGTGCACCTATAAGGTCGATACGGATATTGGGCCGACGCCGTGTCAATCATTCGACCCTCCACGACTGTCGTCGAAATGGACGAGCCGCTTCATATCACGATCTCCGTCGGCGGGATGACTTGTGTTTCATGTTCCTCCACCATCGCCCGATTGCTCTCTGAACAAGACGGCGTCACAAACGTCTCGGTCAACCTCATCGGAAATTCCGCATCCTTAGATGTGGAGAGCAAGGAGCTGATTACAAGAGCGCAGGAAATTATCGAATCCGCCGGATACGAAGCATCGGTGGTTAGCGTGGAGTCTGTCAAGGTAATGCCGGATGACATGGAGATCGTCCAGAGGCAACGTACTGTTGCCCTGCGTATAGAGGGCATGTTCTGCGAGTAAGCCGTCATGATGGAATATTTCGCGCAAACGGGCACTAAGTACTCCTTAGCCTTTGTCCTCAAAGGGTGACCCAATGTCTCGACAAGATGAGTCATATCAAGCGCGTAGAGCCACCAACGCTCCAGGATCCCATCCTTCATCTCAGCTATGAACCGTCCCCGCCTTTCTTCACCTTACGTGACGTTGTCTCCGCAATCTCGCTCTCCAGCAGCCCGCCTTTCACGGTCACGGTCCATAAACCCCCTTCCCTCGAGGACCGCACTCGGTCTTTACAGGCCAAGGAGAAAAGAAGTCTCCTGTATCGTGTCGTGTTTTCTGTCGTTGTCGCGATCCCCACTTTCGTCATCGGAATCGTCTTCATGAGTCTGGTTCCGTCCAAGAATCCTACCAAAATGTTTCTCATGGAGCCGATGTGGGTGGGCAACGCGTCACGTATCCAATGGTCGCTGTTCTTCCTGGCCACACCCGTGATGTTCTACAGCGCCGCGTATTTCCACGGGCGGAGCTTGAAAGAAATACGGGTCTTGTGGAAAAGGGGAAGTCGCACGCCCGTATGGAAACGGTTTCTTCGCTTCGGAAGCATGAACTTGCTGGTATGCACGTCCTTTTCCACCCCGTCCACTAGCTCAAGTCACTTCGGTATTATAGGCATCTTCCGGGGTCTCCGTGGCGTATGTCTCGTCCATAGTCCTGCTTGCTCTCGCGGCCGCGACATCACCATCCCCCATCAATCGCGGCGATACGACGACATATTTCGATTCGGTGGTCTTCCTAACGGTGATGCTTCTCATAGGTATGCCCATTGAGTCTCATAACATGTGGTCTAACGATCCCTCCTCCAGGCCGGTACATAGAAGTTTACTGCACGAGCCGCACGAGAGATGCTGTTACCAGCCTCGCGCAACTGAAGCCGTCTGAAGCGCTCGTTATGTGTTTGGCAGCCAAGACAAGCCCGGCTGCCAACTTTGGCGGCGTGGACGAGGATATAGAAATGGGAAAGACAGACACAGAGGCGGAAGGTCGACCTTCGGAAAATGGTTTCAGAGTACAGAAAGTCCAGGTGGATCTCTTGGAAATGGGCGACGTCGTTCGGGTCTCAACTGGTTCAACCCCCCCAATGGATGGCGTAGTTGTCTCTAGCCATTCACTGTTCGACGAGAGCTCCGTGACGGGGGAATCCAAACCAATCAAGAAAATGCCCGGTGATCATGTATTCCTGGGCACGATCAACATCGGGCCGGCTGTAGATGTAAGAATAGATGTAGCGGAGGGAAAGAATATGTCAGTTTCGCCCTCCATTCCGAAGCGCGATTTTCACAAGGATGTAGGCTTGATCATATCATCGATGTAGTCCGGGACAGTAGAACAAAACGAGCACCTATCGAGCGCCTCGCAAACATCTTGACGGGCTACTTCGTTCCGGTCATTACGCTACTTGCTCTCCTTACATGGATCATATGGGCCAGTCTAGGATTGTGTGGCGAATTGCCACGCAGTTACCTTGACAAAGATATAGGGGGGTGGGCGTAAGTCTCGGCCTTCGTGCGTAGAACGGCTCGTTAATCTCTCCACACTAGTGGCGTGGTCCCTCGAGTTCGCCATTGCTGTCTTTGTCGTGGCATGTCCATGCGGCATCGGACTCGCAGCCCCAACGGCTCTTCTCGTTGGCGTTGGCATCGCAGCGAAGTACGGAATTTTGGCTTGCGGGGGAGGTGAAGCATTCCAAGAGACAGCACAGCTCGATGCCATCATCTTTGATAAGACGGGAACACTAACGGTGGGTGGCCAGCCGGCAGTCACCGACAGCAAGGACTTGTGTGACGGGAGCTCATGGAGACGTGATTTCGTGCTCGGATTGGCAGCCGAGCTCGAGGCGTCCAGCTCCCATCCCCTCGCCGCCGCCATTCGCTCATATTGCGAGAGCAACAACGCCGTTGTTCACGCGGCTAGCTCTGTGAAGAAGAAACGCCGGGACGGGGACTCAAGGCGGTGTTCAAGGATGTGGGATACTCGGCGATCATCGGAAATGAAGCGTGGATAGTGGAGCATGGGGCCAGCATTCCCGTGGAATTTGCCGATTGCCTTGAGTCTTGGAAATCGGATGGGAAAAGTGTCGTATTCCTCGCCGTCCGTCATGACGATACCAGCGGAGCAGACGAAACCAG